>JAJEJO010001147.1:9646-52518 GCA_020662805.1 Glaucomys volans | reverse complement strand
AGAGGGACCAGGAAGGTGACAACCAAGGAAGGGTCAGTGGTCAGGGGTAGAGAGATTCATTGGATCAAGAGCTGAGAATTGGGCAGGGGACTTGGGGGAGTGGGTTGGCAGGGGCAGGACCACTGTGCGCTAAGGGCAGGTGCCTGTCTCAAGGGGTGGCGGTTTTTCAGCACCAGCTACCCATGAGGAAGGTGGGCCCAGTGTCACCAGATCTTCCACTTCCCAGGAAAAGCCAGCAATTTCCAAGTTTTTGGAAAGCTCCTGAACTCAAAGGTTGATAGCTCATTCAAACTGGGAGCCGGTGCAGACCCCGCCCCACCAGCCTTCTCTCCAGGGCAGCCAGGAGGATGTGGGTTTCTGATCTTGTGGAGGCAGAGCTCTGGTCCCAAGTGCAGGGAGGGTTTGGGTGGAAAAGGCCATTTTCAGCAGCATTTGGTGGCTCCATGGCTGCTGGGCTCGTGTGGGGATCACGCCTTTTGGGTGCCCCTTGTCAGGAGCCTCTTACCCTGGGCATCGGGGTCAGGTCAGGCTGAGCTACATCTGCCCTGAGTGGTGGAGTGGCCATGTGGCCATCCCCTGCTCCTCCCAGGCGTGGCTCCCTCTGTCTGACCATCTGCCGAGGCGATGGCTGAGGGGGGATGCCTGCATTCGCAGGAGCCTGCCATCTGCTGAGGAGCCGGCAGCTCTCCTGGCCTGCCGTCTGCTGAGCCTCCCACGAGGGAGCTCATTGTGCAGGAGGACATCGCCGGCCTGGCTGGGTTCAGGAGAGTGACTTGGCGGCCTCCTCCCAGGGCTCTTTGTCCAGAGATGGTCACAGGGCTGCTCTGGGGTCAGGCTCCTTACCCAAGATGTCTCTGAACCTCCTTGCATTTCTCCAGAGCTGGTGTTGCTGAGAGCGAGAAGGGTAGGGGTTTTCTTTCTCTTGTGGAGACCGAATTATATTTCCAGAACCTTCTCTGGGAGCTGGTGGGCCAGCCCCTTCAAGTGTCAGCCGGGTGTCCCAGTGTGGCCTCTAGCCTGTCCGTTTGGCTCAGCCTCTTCCCTCCGCCTTCCTCTCTCCACTGTGACGGTTGTGCTTCTTGGCTTCCTTCTTCATTGTCCAGTCCCCCCACTGCATGGAGCGTGTTCTTGTCACACGCTGAAAAGGGGCGACAGGGACATTTTTTGACAAATATTGTGAAATTTCCCCCCAAATACATTGTGCAACTGACACTTAGGCCACCAGTGTGTGCGATGGGATCCGTCTTCCTGCCTCCTGGCCGGGCTGCCATCGTGGGCTTTGGAATTCTTGCCCCCTGAGGGTAGCGGGTTCCTTTTCCACTTCTTTGCTCCTTCACTCCGTAGAGCAGCTTTTCTACTGTTAACTGGCCTTTGTCTTTCTTCCATAAACCGGTTACTTTTGGAGGGTCTGAGGTCTTCCTTGTGCCTGGAGGACAGATGGGGAGGGGCGGTTCTTGGGAAGGGGTTTCCATGTGTACAGTGTCCCAACGGGCCACGCAGACACAGGGTTGGGGAGCAGTCGGACTCACCGCGCTCGGGAAGGAAGATGCGTTCCTGGGTTTCCATGGTGGCGAACAGAGGCTCGAACGTTCCAGGCGCCCCAGGGACAAGCCTCTCCCAGCGACTGTCCTGCCCACTGCTCAGAGGAACCTGGCACAGTGAGGGGATGCTCTGCTCTGTGCTGTCCCCCCACGGCCACTCACCCCATGTGGCGGGTGAGAATGGGGAACTCCGTGGCTTATTAATTTTAAGTGGAGGTTAATTTAAGCGGTTACGTGCAGCTTGTGGCTGGTCCTGCTGGTCAGTGCAGCCGTGGATCGGTGGTTGGCCCGGGGTCCAGTCTCTGACGCTCTCGTGGCGTGGAGTCAGCGGGGATGAGAGGATGGCCCCTCGAGCGGGCGCGACTCCTGCTCGCCAGCGCCTGTGGGTGTTGATCTCTGGGTTTGGCGGTCTCGTTCCAGGTACGGTTGTGGGTGTCGTTCTCTACACCGGCAGAGAGCTCCGGAGCGTCATGAACACCTCGAACCCGCGCAGCAAGGTGTGTGAGTGTCCCCGCCCGCGACGACCCCTTGCACGCCATGAGCCATGCCAGTGGCTGAGGGTCGGGGCACCGGCAGCGTCCTATGCACACACAGGCGTGTCTTCCCCTGTGTGCACACACTCACACACCAGATAGATCTGTATTCACACGTGTGTGAACACAGGGGTTTTAGAAGCTGCCGAGGATGTGCCGTCTGCAGGTGAGGGTCACCTCCTCCATGGCTGCAGTGCGGTGGCCACGCTGAGCTCCCTCCCAGCACTGCAGGAAAAAAGAAAGAAGCCAGCCCTCGCACAGCCCCGAGCGCAGGGGGCTCCCGAGGCCCCTGGTGTCACGAGGGGCACTCTGCCTGGCTCCTGGCCGGAGGGGCAGGCCTGTGGGGTTCAGAGCCCCCAGCTGCGCAGGGGTGCAGTTGGATCAGCATCTAATGTCCCTGTCGTGGCTCCCTCCACGCTGTGACCCTCCCAGCCCCATCCTGTCTCCAAGTTTTAAGAGTAAGAATGTGGCAGAAAGACTTCCCGCCAGGACTGAGCGAGCTGCGCTTCCCGGACCCCAGCCCCACCACCCTGCCCTGGCCGCCCTGTCCACAGCCATAAGTCGCTTATGTGCTGTTGTAGCCTTGATCTGGGTCACGTTGTTACAAAGTTGTGGCTCTGAGGAGCTGGTTGTTTCGGGGAAAGACGCATAAAAATAGGTGACTATTAATAATAATGTTCACTAACACCACGTGGGACCATGGGTGCCACCAGTGCTGTGTGCCCAGAACTTCCAGGCAGCCCTGAGTGAGCTCATGGCTCGGTGCCGAGAGTGTAGGACCCCAGTCTTTTCATGGGGCTGCTGTGCGGGGTGGCAGGGGCTGTGCAGGGCGTGGTGCAGCCCAGGCTGAGGTCCCTTGCTTATGTGTTCCCACGTCTAAATCTTCTGAAGTTATTTAAAAACAATTGAAATCAGAAGTCTTCAAGGTCCTTTGCGCGTCCTTTTTTTGGATACCAGAGATTTAACCCAGGGGTGCTTAACCACTGACCTACATCCCCAGCCCTTTTTTTATTTTGAGACAGAGTCTTGCTGAGTTGCTGAGGTTGGTCTTGAACTTGCTATCCTCCTGCCTCAGCCTCCCAAGTTTCTGGGATTACAGGCATGGGCCACCACGCCTGGCTGGGTGTCTGTTTTGACCTCTGGCAACAGAGGTGCATGGCCGGCTCTGCGGGTGGGCTGCGGGTGGGCTACGGGCTGCACAAGGTGATCGTGAGCTCTTGGTGCTTCCCCTACAGATCGGCCTGTTTGACCTGGAGGTGAACTGCCTCACCAAGATCCTCTTTGGTGCCTTGGTGGTGGTCTCGCTGGTCATGGTGGCCCTGCAGCACTTCGCTGGCCGTTGGTACCTGCAGATCATCCGCTTCCTCCTCTTGTTTTCCAACATCATTCCCATCAGGTGAGCAGGGGCTGGTTGTGTGGGGTGCTGCGAGGTTCGCTTTGCTACTCATTCCTGGACCACGGCTCTGCCCTTTTAGAAGGTGCTGGGCTCTTTTCAAGTAACGAGCAAGAAGAGTCAGGCGGAGGAGTGTGAGCGCAGTCGCTCGGTGGCGGTAGCCGAGGGCAGCTCTCGCTCAGACCCTCCCGACTTCTCCAAATGCCTTTCCTTGCCCGTCCCTGCGAGGGCATAGCCTTCTCAGCGAGGACTCCTTGCATTTGAGTGTGTGGATCTCCTCACATGTGAAACTTGCTTTGGGGTCTCCATGCTTTCTTTGCAAGATGCAAGTTACTTTTTCTTAGAAAGTCCGCTGAATACATTTCATTCCAAGGAATTAAAGTAAAGTGTGCTGAATGATCGGTATGATTGTGACCTCGGCTGAAGTCACTGCGGAACTGCAGCTTTGGGAAGGGCCTGTGGCCCCACTTTCCCTACCTGCCCCGAGACACGCAGATTCTTTCTGGAAGGCTGTCCTGCAGGCACCAGAGCTGGAAGTCAGCCTTGACCACCACGACCAAAAATCTGGGATGGCAGAAAATGTGCATCAGGAAGTTTTGCAGTAGCCCTTGTCTTCCGCTGGCTCCACCCCCCACGCTTCTCTTGGTGACACCCCCAGAATTCACTCCTCAGGGCCAGACGCTCACCTGTCTGTCATTTCTTCACAGATTCATGATTCTTAGTTTCAAAAACATAAACATATCATGTCTTGGTCATTTCTTCACACCTGCTCTCCTATGAAGATTACCAGGAACGTGTAAAATTAATAAAGCCTTTGTGCTTTTGTTAAAAATAATAATTTAGGGGCTGGGGATATAGCTCAGTTGGTAAAGTGCTTGCCTCGCAAGTACAAGGCCCTGGGTTCAATCCCCAGCCCCGCAAAAAAACAAACAAATAAAAATAATAATTTGGGCAATGGATCATCATAGTAGGAAAAGTGAACATTCACATTAGCAAAAAAAGAAAATAAAAATCACCTGCAACCAAGTGACAGCCACTACTGATACTTGGAATGTATTTTTTTTCCAGACAGCTTTCTATTTTAGAAAAAGGGAATTCTGCTATACACAAAATCTGCATTTTAAAAAAGCCAGAGCAGTGTTAGGAATGATCTTTCTCAGCAGA
This sequence comes from Glaucomys volans, assembly GCA_020662805.1. Lineage (NCBI taxonomy): Eukaryota > Metazoa > Chordata > Mammalia > Rodentia > Sciuridae > Glaucomys > Glaucomys volans. The sequence continues at coordinate 47,887 of JAJEJO010001147.1, read as the reverse complement.
TACGCCCGTGCATTTTTTAGAATCGCATTATTACATTTTCTAGGTGTGACGATTTTTCCGTCGTTACTGCATGATTGTGTCTATTTTCCTCTATAACAAATGATTAATAAAATTAAACTAAATATCATTTTTGCTGAAACTTATACTTACCATCTCTCTTGATATGTCATTTTACATTTTGTCTTGACGATTTGCATACTTTTGTTATCAGGTTAGAATCTGTTTCTTTTTAAGGATGGAGACTCAGTACAGGGTGTCGTGTCCTAGCCACCCACTCTGGATGGTGGTCCCAGGGAATCAAAGAGTCTGCTCTGTTGCTGGTGAAACAAGTCTTTCTAGTGTGATCCTAAGTGAAGTCATAGTTTTTTTTGTTGTTGTTTTCTTGTTTTGTCCTGGGGATTGAACCCAAAGGTGCTGAGCCACATCCCCAGCCCTTTTTATTTTGAGACAGAGTCTCACTAAGTTGCTTAGGGCCTCACCAAATTGCTGAGGCTGGCCTTGAACTGGTGATCCTCCTGCCTCAGCCTCCTGAATTACTTGGGTTACAGAGCTATACCACCACACCTGGCAGGTGAATTGAATTTTCATATGACTTGGAGCTCGTCAGTAAAATGGCAAGCAATTTGGTAGATTTATGAGATCATGAATCAATCTGAAAATTTCTATTTTTGTAATATAATTTAATAATGAATCATAATAAATACCAATATATTAAACAATGTTTAAAATAAGTAGCATATGTGTAAAGGAATACTATTCAGCTTGGAAAAAGAAGGAAATTTTGACACAGATGCAGATGGCCCTTGAGAATGCTCTATTTGCCAAGTCTGCTTCCACCATGCAAGGCACCTAGAGAAGTCAGAGTCATAGGAATTTAAGTAGAATGGCCATTTCCAGTGGCCAGGGGGTTGGGGAGATGGGGAGTTAACTGTTTCATGGGTGTGGAGTTTGGGAAGGGGACGTTGTGGAGGTGGATGGTGACGACAGTTGTACCACGGTGTGAACGGGCAGTGGCAGAACTGCACGGTGTGTTCAGAGTCCCTGCTGTTTGTACGATGACACACGGGCCTCTCCTACGTCCTGTTAACCTGTTTGCCTGTTTTCCTGCCTAGTTTGCGTGTGAACCTGGACATGGGCAAGATCGTGTACAGCTGGGTGATCCGGAGGGATTCGAAAATCCCTGGGACGGTGGTGCGCTCCAGCACGATCCCCGAGCAGCTGGGCAGGATCTCCTACCTGCTCACAGACAAGACAGGTGAGCGCGTGCCTGCCGGCCCTGCACCCCGGCTGAGCTGCACGATGCCCTGGGGGGCCGAGCGGGCTTCTCCCTCTGGAGGGGGCGATGCCGCTGCCTGTTCTTCTCACGGTGGGAGGAGGAGACATGGTGGTGGTGGTGGTGGCCGCAGCAGCAGCAGCAGAGGCCTCCGTAGGGCTAGTTAGGTGCATGGCTCTGCTGGGGTTTATGAGCGCTCGGTTGAGGCCGGTGCCAGCCCCGTGCCTTAGGGCGAGTTTTACTGATGAGGAGAGGGGGTGGTGAGAGGTTAGGTGCTTGTCACAGGCCCAGCGTGGCTGAAGGAGGCGCCGCAGTCCTGATCTCTCAGCTGCACCCGGGTACTGCTCCCCCGTCTAACTCCTGCTGGCCCTGAGGTCCTCGCAGTGGGAGGAACAAAGATCAGGGGGGGCGACCCTCTGAGCCTCCTCTCCTGTTAGCGGCCACAGGGTCGGAGGGAGGTTATTGCAAAGGTCGGGTAGCTCACCAGAACAGCCACACCAGGGTTCAGGAAGCAGAGAAGCCAGGAAGGTTCTGGACACATCAGACCCAGCGTTCCCAGGACGGTCTCTGCAGGGCTCTGCCCGTGGGTGACGACTACTCGTTGCGTGTGGCTCTGCGTAAGGCTCAAGCTTCTCCACCCTGGCACCTGGTTGGCCTGGGGTATGTCCTGTACAGCTCTCTTGTCGAAGGGAACAGGTCAGCTATCCTCCTGGCCACCCCAGAGAAGGGGCGTGGTCATGTCTCCATGGCAACCTAGGAGCCCCTTCTGCAGGGGAATGGGGTTCTAGGCGGATGAATACCTTCCCTGTCTCCTCCGGCAGGGGCAGCACTGAAGCCAGCATGTGACAAGAGGGTGGCTATTGTCACTGTCCTCTGTCTTGTCTTTCAGGAACTCTTACCCAGAATGAGATGGTTTTTAAGCGACTCCACCTGGGAACGGTGGCCTACGGCCTGGACTCCATGGACGAGGTGCAGAGCCACATCTTCAGCATTTACACCCAGGTAGCGCCTTCCCCTGACACCCCAGCGGTGCCACGCCTTCCTAATAGCTGTTGAGCCGTGTGGCGATGCCCTCACGGGGCGGGTGGCAGTCGGAGCTCCACCAGGAAACCCGAACCCTTCCGCGGGTGCTCTCTGGGTCCCCAGGGCCTGCTCCCCAAATCTTTGTCACCGTCAGTCCTTTACATTTTGAACAAAGTTGCAGTTGACATTTCCCCCTCTTCCTCATCTCCAGGGTCAGTCTGTCCCCCCAATTGCTAATGGCACCGGGAGAAGCCAAAGATAAAGTTGTTTGCCCTGGGCCGGGGCCGGGGCTGGGGCTGGGGATGGGGCTCAGCGCACTTGCTTAGCGAGTGAGGCAGTGGGTTCCATCCTCAGCACCGCATAAAGATAATCGAATAAAATACAGGCGTGCTGTCTACCTACAAATACACAAAAAATTAATTTACCAAAAAAAAAAAAATTGCCCAGTGACTGGTGCGGGAGGAACTTTGAGCACCTCCGAGTTGGTCGCGCCCCGAGTTGGTGAGCATGCCTGCTTTCCTTTCCTCAGCTCTGGGCAGAGCGGGGGTCACTGGTGATCTTGTGGGCAGTCTTGGTGTCATTGCCTTCAGTTCCTCGTCTGCGTCCACCTTAGCGATCTTGTGAAGCAGATGAACCTACCAGAGAAGACTCACAACTTTCTCACTTTTTTCCCCTACATTTTCTAAAACCGGTCGCTCTTCTTCACGGAAAGATCTTCCTGGTAGAGCCTGATGATCAGTAGGCCCGTCCCCACCTCTGCTGCTCGTCGGAATTGGTGGTGGTGGTTTGATTTGGGCCTGATGCTCTAGGGATTCTGGTTCCTGGAGGCTGGGGCAGGGCCCTGAGCTTCCCTGTCTTAGTTGAGCCAAGATAGACGAGCCCTTGGGTGGTTCTGAGGCATGTGCAGAGGGAGGATGGATTCCATTGGACCAACTCTCTGCTGAGGCACTGGTTTGGAGATAACAAGAGAATAATGAGGCCACTTTGGCTTAAATTTGTCAAAATAGAGAGTGATTACGTAGTCAGAAAGCCAATTAAAATTGTAAATGAGACAGGGCTTGGTGGTACACACCTGTAATCCCAGCAACTCAGGAGGCTGAGGCAGGAGGACCACAAGTTTGAGGCCAGCCTCAGCAGCATAGCAAGGCCCTGTCTCAAAATATAAAGGTCTGGAGTCATAGTTCAGTGGTGTAGCACCTAAGTTCAATCCCCGGTACCCTCTCCTCTCCAAAGACAGAACGAATTCTTTCTCTGTAAAGGTTAAGGCAGGATCCCTGAATCCTTCCGGTCATGATTATGTTCGACATTTAATGTTCCGGAACATTTGCTTGCAGGACCACCTGGATTTCCAGGCTCCTCCTGATGGTGGCGGAGGGGGAGGTGTGGACGTGAGGGTGGCTGTTCAATGAACGGTTAACTTGGTAAAGTTCACGTTGTTGTCCACCTGCGGGCCGCAGTGAAACCTGTCGTTCTTGCGGGCTCCGTGGGTGGGCGTCACGACTGGTCTCCAAATGGACCTGTGCACCTTTGTCAGAGACGATCTTTAGGACTTAAAAAATCACGAGGAGTGTCACCAGAGGGGGAGGACGAGCCAGCAGTCTGCGTTTCCTTTCTCTGTCTTCCTCTGTGTGGCAGTTTGGTCTCGGGGTGCCCTGAGTCTGGTCCTAGGCCCTGTTAAGTGGCCCTGGGGGCCCTCCCCCTGCAGCTGCTGATGGCTCCGTCTGGCCTCCAGCCCTGGCCTCCAGCCCTGACTGAACCCTGCACACTTGATACCACTGCTCTCTGTGGCTCCTGAGGGCAGTGTCCCCAGGATCCTGGTGGCTTCCTGTGTCCCCTCAACCTGCTTCTCTTTCAGAGGTGCTGGTCTCGGTATGTGCCCCCTCCCCTACCTCACTGCTCACCAAGGACAGGGAGATCTCCCAGGTCTTGCCCTGCCACCTGCAGCCTCCAGGCACCTCTTGGCCCTGTGGCATCTGCTCCCACTGGGTCACTTGCCTTTTTGTCTTCAGGCCCCTCTATGAACCCGGCAGTATGGACCCTGTCCCTTGCCTGGCTGTCCACAGTGGTGCCCGCCTGCTTCCCCTGTCTCTCCCTCCAACCCAGGAGTACCCTGAGTAGTGCACTCCCTGGCTGGACCGTCCCTGTGTCCCCTTCCACACCCACAGCACAGCCAGGCTCCCGCGTCTTGGTGTCTTGAGGGTGGCCTCTCCCTCCTCTTCCCTCTGAGCCCCTTGCCAACTGCATGTCCCCAGGCCCCTCCTGAGGGTCCATTGTTCCGCCTGTCCTGCTTATGGGCACCTGCTGAGTGTCCGCAGGTGTGTTGACATGTTGATGGTTATATGAGACAGCTCCGTAGGTGGCGGGGTGTGCCTGCGAGGCGCCCCTTGCCCCTGTGCTGGGGTCTTTAGGAGCCTGTGGTGTGTCCAGAAGCCGCTCATTGCAGGATATTTGTCTGTCTCAACTTCTGCGGTTGGTCTCTGGCTTCACGCTGACAGCACTCGGTATGGTGTTAAAAGTCAGAAAACATTCCTTGTCGTGAGCTCCTCTGCCGCCGCGAGCTCCTCCATGGCGGAAGCTCGGGATCTGCGTCTATCAGGGTTGTGGGGCTGGGTCTGTGTGAGGTTGGGTGGGCTCGGTTAGTGCAGGGCTGGCCCAGGAGGCTGGGCACGGCTTCCTCTCTGGACACGTCAGAATCCTGCAGGGAGCACACGGGCTTTGGTGATGAGACGTGGCCTTCCTCCTATTTTTGTGACAGCTTTACCCACTATTCATACCAAAAATTCAGCCCCGGGAAGTGCACAATTCAGTGACTGTTAGCAACTCTAGAGAGTCGTGGACCCGTCATGGCCTGCCAGTCTTAGAGTGTGTCCCCAGCCCCAAAGGTCCCCTGAGCCCATGGCACTCCCTCCCCAGCCGTTAGGGCCGAGCAGTGGGATTCTGTAGCGGTCTTTCTTAAAGCATGGTGCTTGGGACCCTGGGCCGCGTCACCTGGACCACCGATCGGAAGCCCTGGGAGTTTTACCCGCCTGCAGCTTTAACAGGGAGCCAGGTGAGTCCAGGGTGCTGTGAAGCAGTCTCCCCTTTCCTTTCAACGCCAGCACCTGGATTGTGGACCCGGAGGCAGAGTTGACGAGATGCCCCACCAGGAGCAAGGAGACAGGATCAGAGCACCCATCCATCATCTCCGCATCCATGCAAAACGCAAATCTGACCCACCCTCCACACCTGGACGAACACCTGTCAGGTCCAGTCCTGGAAGGGTCCCGCAGGAAGACCTGGAACTCCACGGTCGCTTATTTTCAGTGTGTGGAAATGCAGGTTGCAGTTTCTGAGTGTCCAGGTGACTGGCTTTAAGGCTGTTCTTTAACTAAACTAACTCATAAAGACAGCGGGCAGTTTTAAAAGATTCCGGCAGGAGACCACAGATTATTAATGCCAGGCTAGACCCACAAAACGGAAATGGCCAGCCCACCAGGAGATCAGATCCCAGCAGGCTCAGGCCAGGTGGCGATGTTCCCCTGGCTTATTTAGTCATTTATTGGTAGATTTTTTTTTTTAAATTGAGATGTACTTTAAAAACCGTAACCTTCACCCTCTTAAAAAGCCTAGGGGTCATGTTTTTAGCATGGCTTACAACACTGTGCCGCCACGGCTGCCAATTCCAGACCATCTTCATCACCCTGAAGAGAAGCCCACCTCCCCTGCACCCCGATGGCCCTTCCTCTGCTCCCCCAGCTACCACTAGCCACCAGTCCACCCTGTCTGCACAGATCTGACCCTGCTGGACTTCCGTAGGAGTGGAGTCCAGTGGGGTGTGGCCGACTGGCCTCCTTCACGTGGCGCAGGTTCTCAGCTCCTGCTGAACTTCTGCTGCATGGCGGACACAGTGAACTGAAACTCAAGTTTCAGTCTGTGGCTCCTGGTGCCCCTTACCCTGGGTGCATGTCAGTTTTTTTTTTTTTTTGGAACCAGGGATTGAACTCAGGGACACTCGGCCACTGAGCCACATCCCCAGCCCTATTTTGTATTTTATTTAGAGACAGGGTCTCACTGAGTTGCTTAGCGCCTCGCTAAGTTGCTGAGGCTGACTTTGAACTCATGATCCTCCTGACTCAGCCTCCCAAGTCGCTTGGATTACAGGCGTGCGCCACCACGCCCGGCTGCCTGTCATTTTGAGGTATTGGCTGATTGACACATTTTTATCATTTTTGTAGCATTTTAGAATTTCATTTTTTTTTATTCTCAATAAAGAGTATCACGATATTGATGCGAGGTAACTATACAAATGGGGGGGAGTTCCCCCAGTTTTTTCCCCAGAGTTCTACACCACCAACTATTTCAGGGCAGCTGGGCTCCCTACCTGGAGTGTGTGCACTTCATGTCCCACCCCCAGCAAGCGGGAGTGTCTTGCTTCCACTCTTGCTGAGACGGAGAGGAGGCGCCCTGGCAGGAGGCTTGCCCGCCGCAGACCCCCGACCAGGGCCCAGCCAGCTTCTCACCTGCCTGCTCCATGCCTCTGCACATTCTCCAGAAGACGTGATTGTCTTAATCCACACACCGTGACCGCGAATGTCATTTCCCACTCAGTATTTTGTCTCTGGTACTCTTTGGGGTTTATTGAGATTGGAATTTGCTGAGTGTTTCCATGACTGAGTGTGAGTGTGTTTATTTCCTCACACATCTGTGCACAGAATGCCTTCAGCTCCTCGCTGCGTACTGCATGCCAAGTAGTCTTCTCACTCTTGGCATCCACATGAACCATGGAGAAGGCTCAGTTTATATATATATATATGTGTGTGTGTGTGTGTGTGTGTACATATGTATATATACACACACACGTATATATACACACACATATATATTTTTTTTTAGCGGTGCTGGGGATTGAACCCAGGACCTTGTACTTGCGAGGCAGGCACTCTACCACCTGAGCTATATCCCCAGCCCTTCGGTTTATGTTTTATATATTTTTATCCATGGGTTTTTCTTGTGGACACAGAGCGTACTTGATCTTCTTATTCATTTAAAAGAAACATGCGGGCTGGGGTTGTGGCTCAGTGGTTAAAGCACTTGCTTAGCATGCATGAGGCACCAGGTTCGATTCTCAGCACCAGTTATAAATAAAAGAATAAAATAAAGGTCTATCAACATCTAAAAAATATTAAAAAAAAAATACAAAAAGAACCGTGCTGTTTTTGGAATCTTCTGTGTCCACGTCACTCCCAAGCCACTGGGATCACAGGTGTGTGCCACCACACCTGCTTTTAATGCAGTTTTAAAAACAACTCTACTAAAGAAAAAGAAAGAAGAAAAGCCCATGTGGAATAAAATATTGAAATTTTCAATGAAGACGAGGTCTCCTTTGCTCACTCGGTCCCGGCCCTGGTCGGGGGTCCAGTGCTTTGCTCCCGGTTTCTCGGGATTCACACAGCAGGGCTGGATCCTCCTTTGTCGCAGGGCATCCGGGGCCTCTAGGTGGTTCAGCAGCCTTCCAGGGCCTGCGGTCTGCTTGCCTGGCTCCCCTCTCCTCCCTGCTGAAAATCTCCCCAGTCGTTGGCAAGCCAGGGCAGCTCTTCTGAGTCCAGGGCCCGCTGGTGCTGGTGAGCTGAGCGGTCTCCTCTTATGTGGTCAGCACCCTCTGCACCCAGCTGGCTCGCTCGCAGGCAGTAGCTCCTGGGCTGCCTCCCTGGCGGGCCCCTGGGAGTTGGCGCGTCGTCAGCCCTGGGCTGCTCCAGGGGTGGGGCCGTCCTCGTCTACCAATCGCCTGCCTTGAGTAATACCCATTAATATGAACGTTCCTACGTGGTGACATTTTAACTGCATTTGGAAAGAAAATTGATTCCTGATGACCCAGCGTTGAATTTGGTATTAATCTTTCCTGTAACACTACCTGGGATTCTCCTGGGGAAGTGGCCCTGCCACAGGTCATCAGTGAGATTAGGAAGCCTGAGTTTCCTTGAGTCTTGGTGGCTCCTGTGTTGGCTGTGTTGCCTGGAATTGATCTCGGTGTCCCTGATGCCACATGCCCAGCCAGGGGCCTTTGTGGGGGAGACCTTGGTTTCTCTCCCATGTGTCCTCGCAGTGGTGGTGACATGGCTTCTGACCTCGCGTGGTGCTGTCGGCCCCTCCCTGCCGAGGGGGACCGGGAGTTTCCCCCGGGAGCAAGAGCCTACCCTGCCTCTGCGGCTCCACATCTGGTTTTGTTTTCCCCTGGTATTTTTTAAGTAAGAAGAAATGTGTGCAGGTTAAAGGGCTGCGGACGGAGGTTGAGGTAAACACTGTACAATGCGAAACTCTTCCATATGGGGACCAGGGGCCTCTGAGGACAGAGCCCATGCCAGCTGGCCCAGCCTTGCCTTGGAGCTCAGTGGTGTGCAAGTCATGCCATGGCATGGGGACACCTGAGGACACCCCTCTCCTCCCTGAAACGCCCTGGTGGGAAAGCCCGGCAGATGTTCAGGGAAGAAGTAAGTGACCGTGGCTTCATCAAACCTGTCACCGGCGATGTTGGCCGGGGATATCATTCTTGCTTTCTGTTGCGGTTCCCCAACTTGAAAGCCAGGTCTTGGGGAAATCTGAGGTCCCTGCTCCTCTTTTTGCCTTGCTTGTGAGTTGTCTCACCCAGGACACGCAACCCCGGGGCTCTGTGCTGTCCCCATGTGAAATATTAGTGGAGGCGATTCAGCTGTGCAGACGTGAAATTGGACAGCGTGCACGCCCACTCACTCAGCTCGCCAGCCACGGCCGTTCCTTTATCAAAGGTCTTGTTATTGCCCCTGATCCCAAGTAATGATTTGGTCCAGGTGCCGAGGAATGTGGGCAGAAATGAAGACACATGTCGTGACCGCGGGATATACATCACGTAGACCGTAAATCACGGAGCAAGGGGAAAACACTCTTGCTTGTCTCTCTAGAAGAGAACGTTCCTGTAAATCTCCAGTCCTCTTTATATTTTAAAGCTGAATTCTTTATAATTAAAAGCACTTGGCAAATAATGACTCATTTAAACCGGAGTTCTGATTCATTACTCTAATTATTGTTACCATGCAGTGCCCTTTGGCCTGGAAGTGAAACTCGTGTGCTCTTGACACCAGAGGTTAACAGAGCCGGAAGCCAGAACACGGTGTGTCCCCACGGTGACCAGAATAATTTAGTAATTGTCTAATTACCTGGGGAGTCTAATGCACTACTAAAAATAGTATTTAAAAATTAAACAAAAGTCATTCCTTGTTTCTTGTGACCCATCTGGTCTCTATTTGGGGCAGCTGTGTGTCACGGGTACCAAATGGGATTCATCCTGAAAGACCACGTGGCTCCTGTGGGATGAGTTTTTGTTTTGTTTTGTTTTGTTTTGTTTTGTTTTGTTTTGTTTTATTAGCACGTAGAATCCAGAAGCTCCATAAGCATTTCTGGTTTCCAGGATTCAGTCTGCTGCAAGCGATCTTTTGTCCAAAACTGTGATTTCGAATCTGGAACTGACTTGGCCAATTTAGTGTTCATTTCTCCTTGGGAAATGGGGGGAAAGTTTGTATTGATTGAGAATTCCCTGTCCCCCCCTCAGGCATATCGAATTAGGAATTTGCTCGTTCATTTAGCAAGTACCTGTTGCATGCCAGGCCCTGGGTACTAGGGACACGGTGGTCTCTAGGCAGTCTCGGGGACAAGCTCTCTGTTCCTTTGGTGGAATGGAAGAGACTCCCCAGGCACAGAAGGCCAGTTCTGGGCGGCGAAGATGGTGACACACAGGGTGCTGAGCGAGTGACTCGCAGTGGAGAGGAAGGTCACCCAGGACCTCTGAGAAGGTGGCCTCCAGTTGAGAGCTGAGTTAGGACATGGAACAAGCTGCTGCAGAGGCCACGGCAGGTGCACGGGCCCCGAGGCAGGAAGAACTGAGGCAGATCAAGGAACAGAAAGGCCAGTGTGGCTAGTGCAGATGACCTAGAAGAAAGGGATGGCGGGAGTCTGGCCAGGGGGCTCTGTGCTACCAGAAGGCATTTCATTAGCAAGTGATCCTAGCCGGGTGTGGTGCACAGGCCTGTCCTCCCAGAGACTCGGGAGGCTGAGGCAGGAGGATCACATGTATAAGGCCGGCCTCAGCAACTTAGCGAGACCTTGCCTCAATAAAAAATATAAAGGGCTCAGGATGTAGTTCAGTGGTAGAGCCCCCTGGGTTCAATCCCTGGTATAAATAAAACAAAGTGAAAAGCAAGTGGTCTTTCTCTAGTGGTCTTCATCTCTTTGGTTTTGGTGCTGGGTGGACCCCAGGGCCTCTCTCAGGCAGAGCAACCCTCCAGCACTGAGCCGCACCCAGCCCAGTACTCATTGTTATTCTCCAAGGCAGTGGAGGCCCTCCTTCAGAGGCAGGCCGAGGTGGCACATGGCGTGTCCCCCGGGTGGGATGGGGGCTGCTTGCTGCATCCCCACCCTTCCACACCTCGTGGAGCTGAGCATCCTCCAGGGCATTCCTAGGCCTCAGTAAGGAGTCCAGTCCTCTAGAGAGGCTGCCCATCACCCTCCTGGAAGGGGACCTGCTCTGCTGGCCTTTGGTACTCTTGTTCCATGTGCTGGAAACCATTTCCCAAGACTTGACCCCCTTTCTGGCTCCTCAGAGGGGCGGCTGAGGGGCAGGAGGGAAGCGGGGAGCCTGCGGCTGCCCCTCAGGCAGGGCCTAGAGCCCGAGGTCACACGGGGGGCAAACAGCCCTGCTAGCATGACCCTTGACGGTGCCCCCCAAGTCCACCTTCGTGGGGGGCTAGGTCCCACGCAGCAGCAAGTCCCCTTGGCCGGGTGTGCTTCTGCTTGTCACCGATCGCCTCCCGGGGCCTGTCTCGTCACCGTCAGTTGTAGCTCCACAGGGGACCAGCCAGTCGTCACCTTCCTTTGCAAATCTGGAGAAGGTACATTGAAAGCAGTGGTTCCAACCCAGGGTTTTGTCCCATTGGATGCTTGGTGACATCTGAAGATCATTTCTGGTCCCCTGTCACCAGTGGGGGCTCTGCTGATGTTCAGTGGCTGGAGGCCTGGCACACTGAGGACATCCCACAAGGACAGGGTGCCCCACAGCAGAGGATGGGGCAGCCCACGTGCTGGTGTTCCGGGTGGAGAAGCCCTGCCCCCAAATGCCAGGACCCCATTCAGTGCCGCCTCACTGTGACACCCCGACACCGTCCCCAGAAGGCAGAATCTCACTGTCCACAGGCAGCCTCACGCATGTTCATTAGGCTGTGATTCCTTCCCTCTTCATGTTTGTTTAACTAATGACAAGTTTAAAAGGTTAGCCATAAAGAGGAGTGAAATCATGGCACGTGCGGGTAAGTGGGTGGAGCTGGAGAACATCACGCTAAGTGAGAGAAGCCAGTCCCCAGAACCAAAGGCCCAATGTTTTCCCTGATAAGTGGATGGTGATGCATAATGGGGTGGGGGCTGGGGGCGGGAGAAGAATGGAGGGACTTTGGATTACAGCGAGGGAATGAGATGGGCAGGGGCGGGGCTTGAAGCACGGTGGCATGAAGCATCACCCTGTGCCCGTGATGGTTACACGAATGGTGTGAATCTACATCGTGCACAACCATAGAAATGAAAAGTTGTACCTGTTTGTGTCCAATGAGTCAAAATGCAGTCTGCAAAAATTTAAGGAAAAAAAAAGAAAGATTCCCAGAAGTGACGCATCCTGTCACCTGAGTTTCTGGGGCTGGAATGGAAGAGGCGGTCCTCGCGCTCAGTCCTCCACACCCGGCCGTCCCCTCTCAGCTCCCAGACTCATTCATGTCTCTTCCCTGCAGCAGTCTCAGGAGCCACCAGCTCAGAAGGGCCCCACGGTCACCACCAAGGTCCGGCGGACCATGAGCAGCCGCGTGCACGAGGCCGTGAAGGCCATCGCGCTCTGCCACAACGTGACTCCCGTGTACGAGTCCAACGGCGTGACCGACCAGGCTGAGGCCGAGAAGCAGTACGAGGACTCCTGCCGCGTGTACCAGGCGTCCAGCCCGGACGAGGTAAGGGGCAGCCCCGGGGGGCCGGCCGCGTCCCAGGCCCCTGCGTGACGCAGATGCAGTCTGTCCACATTGCCCTTTTCCCAGTGTCCCCCTCTTTTTCCAAGAAAACTTTGATTTTGATGATGGGAGCAAGTTTTATTCAGTGTGAAAATAATCAGAGTATTTTGGAACGACGTGAGGAGGAAGCTGAGTCCCTTGCCCCCCGCAGCTCGCTGGCTCTGTGAGTGTTCAGATCACATTGTCCCCTCTGAAGTGTCCTCTGTGGACTCTAGCTCTGTGCTGTGGCTGTGCCTTGCTGGGTGCCGGCTGTCAGGTGCCCCTGACGTTGGTGGCTGAGCTCCTGGTGGCAGTCCCTTTGATCCCTCAGCTGAGGTCCCATCTGCAAGGCTGTTCACACTCGGTCACCACTGCCCTTGCCAACGGTTCTGGTGCTCAGCAGCCCTGGAGGGGCAGTGTCAGGGTTCTAGTTCAAGCCGTCCAGTATCTTTTCGTAGATGTATGTGTGCATTTTAAAAATGGGACTTTTAATACAGATGTGGTTTTGTGTCCATTTTTCTTCCTTCTTACTGTTGTGTCATTTCTCTTTCCCAATTTTCTCAAATGCGATTGATTAACATGGCGTTTTAGGGTTGCTGCGTATGTCCCTTAACATCCTTTTATGTTCTCACATTGCTAGAACTTAGATTAGTACTAATTTTTTATTTTACTTTTATTATTTATTTATTTTGGTCCTGGGGATTGAACGGAGGGGCACTTTGCCACTAAGCTTTATCTCCAGTCCTTTTTATCTTTTATTGTGAGACGGGATCCTACTGAGGGCCTTGCTGAATTGCAAGGCTGGCCTGGAACTCGCAATCCTCCTGCCTCAGCCTCCTGAGTCACTGGCTCACAGGCGTGCACCACTGTGCCTGGGCCCTAACTTTTAAAAAGCAACCATGTTTAAGAAGCATTTTGCAGTGAGCATGCTTACACATAATATTTATAGAAATGGTGTGATTTGGCTCATTAACTGAACAGGTATTTGAGAGCTCGTCACATGGAATCTTGTGGCCGCAGCCCATATCCCCAGGGACAAGGGACGGAGGCATAGAGCACCCGAGTCTTGGGGTCCCAGCTTCACCCTGCCTCTGTGCCCCTGTACCCTGGGACCCACCATAGGGTTGTTGGGAGCCTTGGTAGGCAGGCAGGAACCCTGGTGGTCCGATTGGGTATTTTTAAGGCTCATGATACCAATTACCAGAGTGTTTCCAGATTTTTTACAAACCATTTTATTCTTCTACCGGTGCTGTGAGGATTCCAGATCATTCTGGGGGGAAAGAGGGCCTTCTCAAGAGTGAATGAAGTGTTTGGAAGCCGGCTAACCTGCAGTGTCTGGGAGCCTTTTGGGGAGGGCACCGAAACGGCCTTTTCTGAGCTGGGAAGAGGTAACCAGGACGGGTCCTTCCCGTCCCGTCACTTCTTTCTCCTCGAGGTGTTGGATTTGGCACCTGGGAGACTCCTGCCGTCTGCTAGGTGCCTGTGGGGTGGCTCAAGCCATAGAGTCCAGTTCACCCGTGACCGTTGACATTTGAACCAGGCTTTTTAGGAGAGAAAAATGTCGCCTGGCCCCTGACTTGTGAGTTGGGAATTGTGTGCAGGGGGTGGGGGATGGGTGATCTGCCGACCTGCTGGGGCCTGGCTATTGTGACGGGGACTTTTTGCTTTATCATGGTAACTTCTTGAGGCTCCTCAGGTTTGTTCCATTGGGTCTTGTTTTTCCCTTTGGGAACGGGAGCTGGATACCACGGAGTGTTATTCCATTTGCTTATTTGTTGACAGTGCTGTGTGGACCCCAGGACCTCGCGCAGGCCACACAGCTGAGGGACTTTAGATGTGAGCACGGGCTTTGCTCCTGGTAGTTCCACACCAGGGCCGGGAGCCTGATGGGGTCTGACTGATGACCATCTGAGCGGCCGTCTGCTCCAGGGCAGGCCTGCTCGTGCTCGCTGCTGATCCGCATCTCCGGAGGTCCCTCAGCCTGTCCACCCTGCGCTGACCACCGAACTTTGCTATGTCTGTTTTAGGCTGGGCAGAGGTTTCTCCATGAGGGTGAATCTTCATGGAACGCTTTGTGCCTCAGAGTGAATAGAGCTTTATCTCTTCCGTCCATTAATTGCGCTCCGATGCAGATCTGCCTTGTTTTTCTAAGATTCTGAGTCATGGTTGAAAAAACAACAAAAAGGGCCATTCTTTGTTCTCTGCAGCGTCTTCACGGAGCCCAGCGCCACCACCCTGTTGGCGGGTGGGCCTGTGTTTACAACCCTGTCATTATTATTATTATTATTATTATTTTTTTGAACCAGAGATTGAACTCAGGGGCACTCAGCCACTGAGCCACATCCCCAGCCCTATTTTGTATTTTATTTAGAGACAGGGTCTCACTGAGTTGCTTAGGGCCTCGCTAAGTTGCTGAGGCTGGCTTTGAACTTGCGATCCTCCTGACTCAGCCTCCCAAGTCGCTTGGATTACAGGCGCGCGCCACCACGCCCGGCCCTGTCATTGTTTATTGCAGTTATTTCACGTCTATAGTAGAACATGTGAAAACATAGATAAGAAAAAAGGAAGCTGTCATCCCACAAAGGGAGTAGCCACTGTTAATTTCTGGCGGATTAGCCTTCTAATGTCTTTCAAAGGATTTGGCAAAATACCAGTGTGTTGTCTAAATGTGTCACGTGACCCAGAAGAGGCTGAATCCAGTTCAAGTGGAGTCTTTCAGAGGCCGTGGTGTTCCCAGATCCCTGCAGGATTCCGCGCAGCTTGGCCGGGCTTGCACTGGACTTTGAAATTCAACATGGTGGCCAGGTCTGCGGGCGGAGGGCGCAGAGAAGGCAGCGCTGGTTCGACGGGGCTGCTGCGGGGATTTCCACCTGTTGGCGGAGGTTCGTTTCCTGTGACGGAGCAGGGTTTCCTCGATTTGTGTCCTGCTCACGTTCCGCCCTGGAAGACTGGAGCCGTCTATTCAGCTGTAGGTTATGGCCGAGGGCGAGGCCCATCCCGCTGGGGGACAGGGAGTCCCACGAAATGAAGTCCCGCCAGAGTGAAGCCCACAGGTCCCAACCAGGCCGCCTCCTGTCACTTCAGGGCATGTGGCAGGGTTGGGGACGTGGGGGTGCAAGGTGGGGACGCGGCTTTCAGAGCACTGCTTCTTGGGGTGCTGGGTCAAGGGGCGCTGCGCGTCCACCAGCAGGAATCCACTGTGGGGCTCCCCCAGTTGTTTCTGGGGTCCACTCCTGTTAAATACAGCTTTTTAAGGCTTTTAAATCACGAGTGCTCACTACAGAAAATGGAGAAGCTACAGATGCCAAAAGGAGTTGGTGAAATTAACCTGTGGTTTCCGCCACCTGAGATGACTATTCACCATCCTGAGTGTCTGTAGTGTGTGCGTGTGTGTGTGTGTGTGTGTGTGTGTGTGTGGACATGCCCTCGTGTGGGTGCGAGCACTGTACATGTGTGTGGGGGTGTGTGGACTTCCCGGTGTGTGTCGTTGACACCTCTGGTCATGTCGGGCCCTGCCCCGCATAGCTCAGTGCTTCCAGGACAGCGAGTTCCGTGTTCTAGATAATGTGTCAGACCTTCCATGTGGCTTCCATAAGCTTGTGACCAGGATGCAGAGGTCACGTCCCTCGCCCCCCAGACCTCTCACAGTCCCTGCCTCAGGGCCTCCTCTCCCGGGTCTTCCTCCGAGGCTCCACGGTTATAATGTCAGAGATACTCTTTGCACATTTTAGAATGTTCCTCACCTTTTAATCATTAAAATGCCCTCAGAACACACTCCCAGCGTCTGGATGCGGGTTGGGACCCTCCAGTGACTCGTTCTGTACGAGCCTGTGGGTGCGTGGAGTGCCGTGGCCCCGACCTCCGTGGAGGCTGGAATGTCGCTAAGACGTTTGCTGTGGGTTCCTGTGGCCTCTCCGAGGCATAAACCAAAACCAACGTGCGCTGGCCCTCGGCTCCCCGGGCCGTCACTGGCCTTGTGTAACTTGCAAGTTGTGGCCCACTCAGCCTGGGACGTTAAGGAGATCCCCCGTTGTACCTCAGCCCCTTGTGGGTGCAGAGGGGCTGGTATCACCGACCTCCAGGTCCTCAGTGATGATCATTGTGAGGCAGGAGCGGTGGTGTGGGCACTAGCAGGAAGTGACCTCCTGTGGAGCACCCGCTCGGTGCTGGCACTGGGCCGGGGACCTCCCAGAACACAGGGTCACCACCATCGTGCCTGCTTTGCAGGTGAAATGTGAGTTGGCGAAGGAACATTCTCAGGTCAGTACAAAATTCCACACTGACCTCAGGTGACAGGTCCCAGTCACAGCAAAGGGGCACTGAAAATATTCTGCAGAATCCCGTTTGGCTGCGTAGGTGGGGTGCGTGTGAAAAGGTGAATTTCCCGTTTGACTCAGTCTCGTCCCCAAGATGTCTCATCCTGAAGATGCACGTGTTCCAAAACCTGAGACCCGAAGCGCTTCCGCCCTGTGCGTGCTGGTAAGGTACAGTGTCCACCTGGAGTTCGTGTCCGTCCACCTCCGTCCGTCTGTTCCCTGGCTCAGGGGTGCTTCATTGCTTTTCTGAAGCCTCATCTCTGTAAGAAGGAGATTGTTGAAATAGTTGAGAGACTTGATTCTAACAGCTGTCATTACGGTGCTCGTCAAAATGAAACCTGAGAACGAGGGTGCACACGGTTGCTTCTCACCGTGTATTCTAGGCATGAAGAGGCCCCAGGAGACCAGGTAGACCAGTGCCGAGGTTTCCCCAAGGTCTTGGACAGCTCCAGCCTCTTCAGTAGAGGTCATCTTTTTCTGGGCACACGGGAGCCTCGCAGGCCGAGGGAGAAAGCTAGGTCGCCTGGATGGGGTGCTCTGGGCCTGCGGGCCTGCCATGGGTTCCGCTGGCGAGACTCAGACCTCCTGCCACTGTGCTGGGAACCTGGGCTGCTGCTCTGGCCACACCCCACCAAGGGCACGGCCGGGCCCCATGCCACTCACAAGGTCCCTCCCAACCTGTCCCCTGGTAGTGCTGTGGAATGCAGGTGACCCCAGGACAGGTGCATCACAGGGTCTACACTGGGACCATGCAGTGGATGACTGCCTCTGTCACCACCTTGTGTTCCCAGGTTGACCCGAGGGACCAGCATTCAGGCTGTCCACAGGCCGCCTCCCTGCTGTGTGCTCAGGTGCTCTCCTTGTCTGGTATTGTTAGCTTTTTAAAAATGCACTGAGTTCACTTAAAACCAATCACCGAATGGATCCCAACCCCACTCCACAGCCCGGGAGCTGCTGGAGACCAGGGGCCCACGCGCCTGAATCCCTTCTCAGTACCGTCAGTGACTTGATTCTCTTTACAATAAAAAAACTGAATCCTACTGCCCAGGAGCACCAGAAACGGCCTCCGTGGAAACAGAAGCGGTTTACATTGAATAACAAGCCGGCTGCAGGCTGCGTCTGCACACTGCCCAGCCGTGGACACGGCTCCCGGCACTCGGGACCACAGAGTCACATGCTCGGCACGTGAGAGGAAAGCCAGGGTGGGCGGGGGAAGTGTGTGGGGTGGTCCTGGTTCCCCTCTGGTTCCGAACCAGCCCAGTCCTTCATAGAGTCTGTCCCCGCTGGAGGCACACGTGGCCTGAGTGTATGAGTTCCTGTGACTCTGAGTGTAGCCCCAGCGCGTCTGTGACTTCAGTGGCATCTGGAAGAGGTCCTGCTCATTGGCAACACCAGGGGGACAGTGGCCTCGTGAGCTCCTCCTAGGTCTCGTTCCCAGGCTCTGTCCCTGCTGGGCACCCCCAGAGACGGGCTGTGGGTGTTCTGGAAGTAGCGGTGCCATGGCGGAGATCTTGTCCTGGCCACCCAGTGATTCCCATGCACTTGTTGGTCTCCACGTGGACACCATGGTGGGAAGGGTGGTCACTGTTTCACCCGGCGTCCGCCTGCGCAGAATCCTCGTCTCCCTGCAGCACCCAGGTCCACCACCGTTTCTGCTGAAAAGGCCCTTGAGGAGGGTTGGGAAGATGCTCCCGTCCTCCTGGGCGGCTGGCAGCCACAGTGGCCAGAGGCCTCAGCGACCGCTGCTCCGAGCCAGGTGTTGGTTTTGCCCCCACAAGAGGCCGCGCTGGCCAGAAGGAGCCGTGTTTAGATTCACCATTGACCTTTCTGCCTCCCGAGCTTAACACGGGGAGGTCCCCACTTGGAGCATCACAGACAACGCCTGATAACAATCCTGCCCTGGGCATCAGGTTAGCTCTGCCCTGCTCTGGCTGTGGATGTAAAGGTGCCACCTCTTCTGTACCCTCTTCCCCTTGCTGCTGAGCTCCAGTGTAAGAACCTCAGGGAGCGCTGGGCATGGCTCAGTAGTGGGGCACTGGCCTGCCCAGCACCAGGGCCCTAGTTCCATCTCCTGCACCACCAGAAACACAAGAACCCCCCAGGGAAGCTCAGGCAGAGGGGAGTCGGCAGCCCAGGCCTGTGCAGGGGTCCTCTTTCCATGGCCACGTTCCTATCCAGTGAGCGTAAGGTGTGTGCAGCTCCCCTGAATGCCTCCTTGTCCCCAGAGCTCATCTGCAGGCCTGGAGATGGTGACAGCATTCTGACATGTCACTGCTGGGCTTGGGGTGTTGAGTGAGATGGATTTGGGGCAGTGGTGGGCTGTCCCATCTCAGCACTGTGCTGCTGTGAGCTCAGAGAACCAAGGTCGGGACTCGAGGAGAAAACCTTAGTGGAGGTCGTTGATCAGCAGGGAGGCAGGGCTTGGTGTGGGTTTCTGGTTATTCACAGGAGTGGGGACTGTTCGAAGCAGGACTGGGAGTGTCTCAGGGACATTGTAGAAGAGAGTCAATTGAGTCGTCTGGATATGAGGGTACTCGAGGGTCTTGGATGCAAAAGTCTCATCCCACTGTCTCAAATGCAGTTGTTTCTAAATAATGAAATGTCTTTGGCGACGATGCTGTTTGTTCTTTCTGTGTGTTAGAGTCAAGCGAGAGGCTGAGCCTCGGTCTGGGAGATCTGAGTCCAGGTGGCAGTCCTACCAGGTTCCTTCCCCTGCCGCCTCACTTTAGCAGGCTCTGTTCTGTTTGCTCCTCAGTTGTTTAAAACCTTTTTTTGAAGCAGTATTTGGAAATCACGTCATTTTATACACTTAAAAAACATAGCTTCTCTTGGGAAAGATCTAGAAATAGTGGCCCATTTGACACCGGGTGGTGGTTGTCTCTGCTCTTGGGTGACTGCTGTCTCAGTTTACCCCAGCCCCACGTGCCTGCCCGACTCCACCTGCCACCTGCTCACCCCCCGTGGGGTCGGAACCTGCAGCCACCTTCCAGAACGTTGTGGAATCTGTTTCCTTAGTGAGGAAAGAAATCCTTGGCCTGTGGGTAGATTCATAAGCTTGAAGGCTGGACGAGGGCGGATCGGCTCCCAGGTGAGTCTGAGTGTCCCTCCTGTTGGCGGGCAGCCAAGGGCCCCCGAATCAGACGCGGGACCCCATCTCTCACGTGCTCCATGATTGGTGCCCATCCTGCTTCTGACAAGGATGCGGCAAGGCCACCAAGGAGCACTGGCACATCTCCCAAGCACACCGACCGTCCCAGGTTCAAAGAAAGTTATTGAAACCTGTCTCGGGTGGTTCATTGTCTACCCACAACGGTGACAAGCCCTTTCACAGCGGCTTCCAGCCCAGGTTCTTCAGATGGGCGAGCGAGGAGGGAGAGCAGTGGGCTCTGCCCACTCACGTCCTCCTTGGACCCAGAGCAGAACTCAAGACAGAGTCCACCCGAGGCCCGCCTTTCCTCCAGCTCTGGGTCTCCCTCCCACCTCGGGGATTCCTGCACCTTTCACCACCGTGAAGCTGCTGTTCTGCTGCTGCTCTGACCCCCAGTTCCGTCCTGAGGCTCACGAGACCTTGAACCACCTAAGGACACTGAGGCTCAAAGCTCTGAAATCTTCCTCACCATGCACTGTGGGGATCCCTGTGGGACAGCCAGAATCGGCAGCTTGGTCGCAGCGTCTTGCTTGGAAGGAGTGGGGCTGTTCAGTGCACCCCTCCATGTTCCTGTGCTCCATGGGGCACCCCGTCTTCCCTCCCTGGGCCCTGGGGGGGTTTATGTGTTTGGTTAGAGAGTGACCTTACATGATCAGTGACTGTGTTGCAGTCGGGAGCACCAAGTGGGGCATGAAGTGTCCCCTGCAGGGCTCATCTGTTGGGATCAGCCCCAAGGAGAGGAGGAGGTTTGCCTTGGTCATGGGATCGGAAGGGGCACCGAGATCCCTCACTCCATTGAGGGTCTTGCTGTGGAAGGAAGCGTGGTTAAAAGGTGTTTGCATGCAGTCCTAATCTGTCTGTTTTCAGTGTTTTGGACTTGAACTTCAGCATTTCCTCTTGCTGGGGATTCATTGCCAGGGGATCCCTTGCTAGTTGAGCAATAGGCAAGCAGGGTGTCAAAGGCTTATGCAAAAAAAAAAATTAGACCTTTCTTTGAAAGGTGGAGGTCAGTATGATGGTATCGTCTATTGGTCACGTTTGAAAGCTACTTAATCCCAGTTAATTCATTATTAAATAAGATTAAATAGTCTTGAAAATAACTTCCCGCTAATGTGCAACAGAAACAAAATTAGAGACCCAAGCATAACCAGCTTAGGACGTAGTCAGGAAAAGCCAAGAGAAAGTGTCCTGGACGCCCCGAGTTCACAGGGGCTTCCCTTCTTACCTGGAGCCCCCAGGTGACTCATCAGCAGACACGTTTTAATTCCTTCATGGACTTTCAAGGCGTGAAAACTGGTTACTCACCTTTAAAGGTCAGGAGATCTCGGGGACGAGTCCAGGTGTCAGGTTTTTCCTGAGAAACTGGAAGCTCCGGCGTTGTGGGCCACATTCCTGCAGGCCCGCCTCCTCCATGGTGGTCACAGAGCGCTGCCCCGTCGGCCTCAGCCCCGCCTGGCCCTCTTCTCTCCTTCGCAGGACCCATCTGGCTCTGTTCTGGGGGTTTCCGGCTCTGCCTCTGGCCTCGGGGGCAGGCCTGACTGAGGCCAGGCGAGGGCTCCCACTGGAAATGGGACTTCACACAGGCAGGCCGGGGCTGGCCTGGCCTGGCCCCCTCCACTTCTCTGCCACTGTCACCTTGGGCTAGTCAGTCCACCTCCCTGAGCCTCAGTTTCCTTGTGTGTGGGGACCAGTCTCTCAGCCTGTACCTTTGACTCCCTGCTGTGTGACCTACAGTGTGTTTATTAGCTGTATCTCTGGCCACTTGAGGCCACGAGCACCTCTCCTCAGTTACGATAGCCACACATGCCCTCAGACACTGCCAGGTGTCCCCTGGGGGTAGCCCTGCCGAGCTGAGAACCCTGTCCACCCTCCCCGTGGGTAGTGTGTCAGGCTGAGGTGCCCACAGCGCCCTGCTCCTCCTGGGTTTGTTGGGCTCGGTGCAGATTCTTCCAGAGAGGTCCGTGTGGTCACTCAAGGCCGTACCTGCTTTGGAGTCTGAAAGACCACATGAGCTGCGCCTTCCAGAGGGGCAGCTGTGAGCCTGGGGCTCTCACAGACCCTGTGGTATGGACATTGTCACGGATGGTACCTCCTTGGGCCAAAGCCCTCACTGTCCCCAGGTGCAGTGACTGCGTGTCCGTCACCTGTCCCTGCTCCCCGCCATCATGGCTGGGTGTTCATGTGCCTGTGTGTCTGTTATGTTCAGGTGGCCCTGGTCCAGTGGACGGAGAGCGTGGGCTTAACCCTGGTGGGCAGAGACCAGTCCTCCATGCAGCTGAGGACCCCTGGTGACCAGATCCTGAACTTCACCATCTTGCAGATCTTCCCGTTCACCTACGAGAGCAAGCGCATGGGCATCATCGTGAGGGTGAGTCCTTCCCCGCACGCCCTGCTGTGTCCCGTGGCCCATTCAGGCCTCCTTCCGGTGGTGTCTGCCGCCCGGTCTGTCACAGAAGACGACTCCCCGAGCAGAGGAGGACGGGTTCATCAGGGCCCAGCCTCTGCCAGGCTGCTGGGAGCAGAGGTTCTAGTGCCTGTGGCCGGGGCAGTTCTTGGTGGCACACTGCGCTCTTGGGTGTCACTGAACGTGTGTGTTGGCATTTGTGTAAGACACCCATTTTAAAGTGAACAATTCCGTGGCCTTCAGACCTTCCAGAGTTGCACAAGTACCTTCTGTCACGTTCAGAACATGTCACATTTTCATTGTGGCACAAAGCAGTCCCCCTCCCACCTGGCTCCTGGCAGCCACAACCTGCTTTCTGTCCCCGGGAATTACCTGTTGCTGGCACTTCATGTAAATGAATCGCATCTTGGTGACCTTTCATTTCTGGCTTCTTTCCCCGAGCGTGTCCCCCAGGCCGTCCCTGCAGCAGTGAGAGTCCGCCTTTCGGTTCGTGTTGTGGCCGACCACTGTTCCGTTAGGTGCGTGTTTGGGTTGGATGCTCCTTGTCCAAAATGCTGAGGCCAGAAGTGTTTTGGATTTCAGATTTTGTTTGGATCTTGGAGTGTTTGCGTGTGAGTAATGAGGTCCCTTGGAGGCGAGACCCAGATCTGAACATGAGATTCATTTACGTTCCCTGTGTGCCTGCCACGCGTAGGTCAAAGGTAACTTTATACAATGTTTCCAGGGCACTTCACCTGTCTCAGGGCACGGGTGGCATTTTCCACCCGCAGCGTCATGTTGGTGCTCAATGAGTTTTGGAGTTGGGAGCATTGTTTTGGGTTTGAGGCGTGTGGCCTGCGCCACACTGTGCCTATGCCTTGCCCACGATGGCCATTTGAGTTGTTTTACACGTTGGCAGTTGTGACTAGTGCTGCTGTCAGCGTTTGGGGACAAGGATTTGAGAGCCTGTTTTCGGTTCTTTTGGGCACAAACTAAGAGTGCAGTTTGGAGTTGGGGGGTCAGTTTCCTGATGGCTGGTGATTCTGGGTTTTTTTTTGGAACCAGGGATTGAACTCAGGGACACTCGGCCACTGAGCCACATCCCCAGCCCTATTTTGTATTTTATTTAGAGACAGGGTCTCACTGAGTTGCTTAGGGCCTCGCTAAGTTGCTGAGGCTGGCTTTGAACTTGTGATCCTCCTGACTCAGCCTCCCAAGTCGCTTGGATTACAGGTGTGCACCACCACGCCCAGCTTGGTGATTCTGTCTTTAACCTGACGAGGAACTGCTGAGGGATTTTCTATAATGTTGCACCAATTTGTTTTCCCACCAGCAATATAGTAAGTTTCCATTTTCTTCACATCCTTGCCAGCACTTGTTACTTTGAATTTTTATTTGTTTTGATTATGGCTGTCTTTATGGTTATGAGTTATTTCATTGTGAGTTTTTTTCCTTTTTTTTTTGGTGGTCCTGGGGATTGGACCCAGGGCCTTGTGCATGCGAGGCAAGCCCTCTACCAACTAAGCTATATCCCCAGCCCCCCTCATTATGGGTTTAATCTGCATTTTCATAACGTTTAGTGACACTGAGCACCTTTTCATGTGTTTGCGGCCATTTGTGTATCCTCCGAGAATGTCTGTTCAAGTCCTTTGCTTGTTTTTAATTGGGTCGTTCTCTTGTTGATTTTGTAAAGGTTCTTTATGTATTGAGGATATTAGGCCCTTCTGAGATCTGTGATCTGTACATCTCTCTTTGGTAGGTTGTCTTCCCGCTTTCCTACAATGTCCCTTTATGCGCCAGCGTTTCCAGTCTTGGCAAGGTGCAGTTTTTCCACCCTCATTGCTGCTCTTGGCTTTGGTGTTGTATCCAAGAATCCATTGCCAGTTCCATGGTTGGGAAGACTCACACCTGTGTTTTCTTTTAGGAAGTTTGGAATGTTAGCCCACGGGGTCGCTAATGCGTTCTGAGTTAACTGTCACACATGGTGTGAGGTAGGGGCTTCATGCTTCTGCATGTGGCTGTCCAGTTGTCCCAGAACCATCTGCCAGGGACTGTGCTTTCCCGGGGCTGCTCTGGGCACCCTCGTTATCATTAAACATTGTTAATCGTTTTTCAGTTCATGCCATCACAAAGTGAGGGAGGCCAAACAGAGGAGTGACCAGTGACGCCCGTCAGCAGTGTCATTTGGCTGCACTACTTTGTATTGACGTACAGCACACACAGGAAGTGCAGATACGAAAGCACGCAGCTCCACTTGTGTTTGGGGTGGTTAGGGAAGCTTCCGAAAGGGACACTGAAAACCAAGGGAAGCAGCTCAGCTCTCTAGCCCATTTAGACTCCTAGCAGTCTTTGTGGTTGGTTCCGAGGTGGCTGAGAGCCTGGCAGCATGGGATCAGCAGCAGGGGATTAGCCATAGCAGTGGTGACCGTAGCAGGGTCACCACGGTGATGTAGGTGACGGTTAACCAAGGCTTGTTGTGTGCATGATAAGCTCACTTGCTTGCGTCTCACCCTAACCTAGTGAAGCGGGTGCCATTTGTAAAGATTGACTGTTGACAAGCAGGAAATTGAGGTGTGAAAGACTGAGGAGCCCTCCCGAGTTCTCCCAGGGAGTCTGGCTTCAAGCTCATGCTCTTTGCCTCTTGGAAGGGAAGGGGCTCAGGAGGGAAGCCCAAAGCTCAGGGGCACCCAGCGGTGTTGGGTCATTGTTGGCATCACTGCCCGACAGGTGACACCAGTAGTGGGTTGAAGTGCTGACCCGGGCAGTACCTGCTTGTCTCTGTGGGCCAGGCAGCCGGGGTAGCTTAGCCGGGTCTCTGGCTCGGGATCTGCGAGTGGTCCAGGGGCTGGCCAGGGCCTCGCTCATCCAAGGTTCTGCTGACGAGCATCAGTGCCATCAGGACTCGGGTCCTGTGGGTCAGTGGACTGAGGCCTCGTTTCTTGCTGACTGTTGACCAGGCCCTGCCCTCAGTTGCAGTCTGGGGCCCCTCTCAGCTCAGCTCCCAGCCAGCTGTCCATCAGGGTGAGCAGCTGGGAGCGTGGACAAGCAGGGAGTGGCCTCCTCTTGCAACCCCGTCAGGAGTGATGTCTCAGTGCCTGAGCCTTCGTCCACAATCGGCAGCAAGTTGTCAGGTCCAGCCAATCCTCGGGCGGCGGCCACAGGCACGAATACAGGAGCGGAGGGCACTGGGCACTGCCGAAGCAGCCTCCACCCCGCCCCTGCTGGGGTGGGGCCGCAGAGGCCGCTCCGGCCTGAGCTGCCCTTCCGGTGATCCCATGACGCCCGGTGTGGACGTGATTCGAAATGTCCCGTTCTAAGGGATTTTTATGTCCCGGTACCAGCGGGTGCTTCCAGACTCTGTGGGACTGTATCCTTGGTAACCTTGGGGTGGGGAGGGAGCCTCTTCCCCCACACAGCTGCTGCTTTGCCCACCGCCGGCACCCCGCCTGCCCTGTGCTCCCGAGCACACATCTGCTGCCCAGAGGCCAGCCTCGCCCCGTGGGTGGAGGCCTCCTGGGGAATTAGAGTCATTATCTCCTACAGAATCCTGCGAGTTTCACTCCAGCCTTTATTTTTTATTTATTTTTTTTGAGTTCTAGAGCCCTGGGCTCTGCCAGGGTCATTCCCAGGCTGAGTCATCCTCGGAGAGTCCCCAACACCCACCTCTGGAACAGGCAGCGGGGCTCACCGCCCTTTGTTTGGTTGTAAAGGACTCTTGCTCCAGATGCACGTCATACAGGGGCCTGGCTGGAAGTGGGGTGCTGGCAGGAGGCGGGGCCGCTTCACTGAGAGCAGGTTCCCTGCCTCCTATTTTTCAGTCTCAGCATTCGAGGTTCAGGTGTTTAGAATGTGTAAATGTGTAAAGAAGCGAATAGTGACGATTCATCTCCGCTCCGTCTTTTTTCCGAGCATACGTGACTGTAGGTAGCCCACGCGTTTCTATGAAATCGGCATTGACGTTCTGACCAGGCTTTCCAGGCCTCCCCTCCCCGCTTTGAAACACACCGCAGAGGACGGAAATTCCCCTTGTCATTAAAGTCTTATTTCAATGTCTGCATGGTGCTTTGTTAAAGATGTGCCACCGCGTCATTCACTTTTTATTTATTCGTCTATTTTCTTCTTCAGCACTGGGAGTTGAACCCAAGGGCTCACAGCTACATCCCCAGCCCTTTTTATTTTTTTATTTTGAGACAGGGTCTTGCTAAGTTGCCCAGGCTGGCCTTGAACTTGGAATCCTCCTGCCTCAGCCTCCTGAGTCGCTGGGATTCAGGCATGCACCACGTGGTGCCCAGCTATTTACCTTTTTTTATTTTGGATGCTTAGGTTGTTTGTCATTTTTGACTACTTAAAGAAAGTCACCATACTGGGAGCTCTGTCCCTGCCGGCTGTCTTTAATGCCATGCCTATTATCTTGCCGATTTTTCCCGTTTTCGAGCTGTCCCTTATCTCTGGTTTGGGTGGAAATCGGCCCCCTGGGCTTTGGTACCGATCCTGCTCTGCACAGATGGCACGGTGCTCCTCCGATGTGGCCCTTCCCACCTGGGAGCATTTGACAACATCTGGAGACAGTGGACATCACAACCCTGGACGGACTGCCACTGGCCCCTGGTGGGTGGGGACCAGGGGTTGCTGTGCGTGGTCCTGCAGTGCACAGGTCACCCCCACGACACAGGACCACCTGGCTCCAGACGTCAGCTGGACGGAGGCTGAGAAACCCCTTCAGTGTGGCCGCACAACCCGCCTACCCTATGCAGTGGCTCTCGGTTCCTATGTGAGGAGATTTTGGTCCCTTTTTAAGCCTCCTCTGGGCGTGCTTGAGCGACTGGACGGGTCCAGCATTGCTCCCTCCGGCCGCCTCCGTCCTGCCTGGTGAACGTGCGTGAGGCCTGCAGAGGGCTGGCCGCCTCTCCCTGCGCCCAGTGGTCTCTTACCCAGCTGAGGTGGGAGAAGCCGGTGGCCTTGGGGTTCACGCACTTGTCTTTCCAAAGGAAGTTTGTGTTGCCTGTTAGGTTTCTGTTGGTACAAGATGTCCCACCGCCTCCCCAGCTTCCCCGTGGAAAGCCGGAGTCAGGCGGGTGGAGATGGGGTTACTGGCATCGTTTGGGTGACCAAGGCCTTTGAGCAGGTGCCGGGGAAGACAGCGGGGGGCGGGAGCCCACCGCAGCCACACAGGCAGCCGTCGCCGTGGTCAGCACGGCCTCGCCACAGTGTGGGAACGGGGTGAACTTGAGACGACCTGGGCGGGAGGAAGTGACTCACGGGGGAGACGGTCCCCTCGGTGTTTACGTTGGACGGGGCGTCTGAGCTCTCTGGGGCCCGTGTGCAGGCAGAGGAAGCCGGGAGGGGCGTTGCTTCCTGCAGTCGCGCTGGGAAGCACCTTTTGGGGGGAGCGGTCGAAGCCCTGCCCCTGGGCCAGGCTGGGGTGCAGCCCACCCGGATGGGCATGGAGCTGAGGGCATTGGAAGCGCAGGTGCCTCTCCTTGGCCTGGGGGGGCTTTCACGAGTCAGCGTGTTGTTCCGGAAAATCGCTCATGATTAGGGGCGTTGGAAAGTGACTGTGAGGGAGGCCAGCTGCTTCTGGTTGCCATCCAGCGTCTGTTTCATTGCAGTGAAGACTCCGTGGGCATTTGCTTTGGGCTTCCAGGCAGCGCAATCGAGGCACGGTGTCGGTGGCCCTGCCGGGCTCCACCTCCCGTGTCTGGAGTCCTCGAGGAGAGTGGGATGGGATCAGCGATCCGCCACCATTGCTCCCAGCAGGAGCGCAACGCGAAGCCTCTGGGCACAGTGGGGCGTCCGCAGCATCCCTGACGACCTCCCACTGCGTGCCCGCGGGGCACCCTGAGTTGTGACAACTGACAGTTCTCCAGACATCCTCGCGTGCCCCATGGAGAGTGCACTGCAGTCTGGCGGAGGCAGGGGCTTGCTGCCCGTGGCCCTTGCCGCGTGCTCTGTGCGTGGCTTTTCAGCCATGACAACCCGTGCAGAAGAGCTCGGCATTCCTGTTACAGATGAGGAGGCTGAGGCACAGAGACGCACAGCAGCTTGCTCAGGCACACACAGCCAGGCCCCGTGCCGGGTCTGGCCCTTCCTGCTTGTGCAGCGCAGCGGTGGTGTTAGAAACTGGGTTTGGGGAAACTGAGGGTCTGGGTCATCAGGTCCTAGCAAAGTCCTCCCGAGTAGGCGTCTGGAATTGTCCACATCAGTGGTTCTCGACTGAGACATTGGCCACCCAGGAGACGTTTCTCGTTATCCCTGGGGGTGCCGCTGGCCTGGGTGGGGGGAGGCCGGGCGTGCTGCCTCACTCCCCACCAGGCACCGGCCAGCCCCCCACGGCCTCCAGGCTGAGGTCGAGGACCCCAGGCTGCATCTTGCCCTCCCTGCTGCTTCCGTGGACACAGTGTGGTCTCCTGGCCGTCCACTGTGGGCGTCCACGCCCCTGCAGCAGTAATGGCTCTAAAAACCAGACTCTTAACTTTTTTGATCTCGCTTTTATCGTTCAATAATTTCCCAGACGCTCCGAGTTTTCTTTTACTTTCTGTGGCCTTGACCGCACAGCGAGGCCCGTCTTGCTTTTATCTTTGTCCAAGTGATGGACATGGGTGTCATCTCCGCACGCCCAGCCTGCTGTCCACCGTGGGAAGCGGGTTGGAGCAGAGGGAGGGTGTCCCTTCTGCTCTTCATTCCCTTCCCCTCCCCCCAGGACGAATCAACGGGAGAGATCACCTTCTACATGAAGGGGGCGGACGTGGTCATGGCGGGCATCGTGCAGTACAACGACTGGCTGGAGGAGGAGGTGAGCAGCACCGAGGGACCCCGGCCCTGAGCGGATGTGAGAGTCTGTGCCTCGCCTGCTGCGGAGGCCAGCTCTGTCATGGTCATCTGTGGCTGGGGGACCCTCCACCCTGAGACTTAGCAACTTAAACCAGCACACGTTCATTTCTCACGGGGTCCATGGTCAGGGTCCGGCCAGGCTGTGCTTCAGGGCCGCCTGCGACTGTGGTGGGGACCCAGCCAAGCTCCATCTCTCGGAAGCCTGGGTGGGGCAGGATCTGCTGCCGAGCCAGCTTGGGATGGGCTAGCGCTTGGCTTCTTGGGCTGCCGTACTGAGGCCGAGGCTCTCCAGCTGGTGGCCGCCCCGTTCCTCACCACCTGGGCCTCTCCCTGGGGCAGTGTGCAGCCTGACCACTCGCTTCATCAAAGTGAGCAGGCCAGGGAGCAGAGGGGCAAACAAATTGGGGGTCACCATCTTTGGCAACCTCATCCCACAGGCGACCCCCTCACTCTGGCTGCCTTTCACCAGGAACAGGTCACAAGGTCCAGCTCACACTGTAGGGGCAGGTGACCCTGCTGGGCGTGAGTTCCAGGAAGTGGGGCTGCTGGGCCACAGAGTGTATTTGGTGAGGGGGTGGCGGGGCAGAAGCAGGAGGGGGGCTCAGGTCTGTCGGGTCACCTGCGTTCCACCTCTTAGCTCAAGGTGGGGAATTCACGTCTTGCATCCAGTGACGTCATGATTCCATGCGGGGATCTCGCACAGTGCCGCTGGGCCAGGCAGTCACACAGACAGGTGACACCAGCCTGGGCGTTTCCCAGACAGGGTTGTGCTTGACGTGTTGAACCACTGAACATTCTTCACCCGACAGCTGTGTTTGGGGGGATCCCACAGGACAGCCACAGCTCGGCCAGCATGCACAGCTTGTGGTCATCAGGGACAGTGGGCCCGGATGTGAGAGCCGTTGGGTTTTCCACCAAGCCAGCGCTCCGTATTTGTGTGTGAACTTGAACAACATTGACGTAGGGTTTGAAGCACATGCTATGCCAATCACGGAAAACCCGCGTGGGAGCCCAGTGTGACCTGGGGCTGCCCTTCTGCAGCCTCCCCGCAGAAGTGTGACTTTTGGGACCACAGCTCTGGGGATAGCAGTCTGTATTGTCCCTGTCCCCTTGGAAGAAACACAGCACACTGCAGTGTCCAGTCCTGCTGCGAGGGAGTCAGGGTCCCAGAGCCGGGGCCCGGCACAGCCCCACTGACCTCTGTCTCCTTGCAGTGCGGCAACATGGCCCGGGAGGGTCTGCGGGTGCTGGTGGTGGCGAAGAAGTCCCTAGCGGAGGAGCAGTATCAGGACTTTGAGGTGCGTGGTCCCTGCAGCCCCGCCCCCGCCTGCACCTCTCCCTCCGGGGCCTCCTTGCTGCCCCTGCGTCCTGCTCACTCTCTCTGCCTCCAGCTCCCTCGCCCCACGGAACTCCGTGGCCCACTCCCACCCTTCATTTGGGTCTCAGCTCAGATGCTGCTTCCTCCGAGAAGCCTTCCTGGACCAGCCATCCTTGGGCCTCTTTTGGTCCGTCAGCCCTGTTACGTCCTCCACCCCTCCCCAGTTCGTATCTGTTGGCATTCATTTCATCCCCCTCCCCTCTGGAACCAACTCTTTTTGAGGCCAGGGACTCCATTGGTCTGGCTACTCACGTGGGCATGTGATGTAACTTCTAGAAGATTTGGAACAAGTCACGCTATTGGAGCCTGGAGTTCTTTAGGCTGTGATAAGTGTTGGAGCTGAGGAGGCCGGGCCTTGCTGCTCCCTGCCCGTCCCCTGCGTGTTCCCCGAGGTCCTGGTCTTGCTCCCTGCCGACCCCTGCTCAGTGCCAGCGGGAGGGGTGGGTCGACCTCCCCCGTGCTCGGCAGTGACGTGCTGCTGGTGTGCCAGGCCCGCTACGTCCAGGCCAAGCTGAGTGTGCATGACCGCTCCC
Organism: Glaucomys volans; assembly: GCA_020662805.1. Lineage (NCBI taxonomy): Eukaryota > Metazoa > Chordata > Mammalia > Rodentia > Sciuridae > Glaucomys > Glaucomys volans. Next base: position 16,971 of record JAJEJO010001147.1, on the reverse strand, counting down.
TCAAAGTGGCCACCGTGATCGAGAGCCTGGAGATGGAGATGGAGCTGCTGTGCCTGACGGGCGTGGAGGACCAGCTGCAGGCCGACGTGCGGCCCACGCTGGAGACCCTGCGGAACGCGGGCATCAAGGTAGGGCTGTGCCTGGGAACGGCTCGGAGATGCCAGTGGTCCCTCCTGCAGAAGGAGGACTTCAGAGGGGACAAGGGTGAGGGTGGAAGGAGCCAGAAGGGACTGGAGTGCCCCCTCTAGGATGGGCCACCACCGTCATCTGTCCTTTCCACCCTGATTCTGGAAATCATCACAAATGGTACTGGTCCTCCCTGGCCGCCTCCCCATCCTGGGCTCCCTGGGGGCTGGCATCTTGGGTTCAGGGTCAGCTCGGCACCCAGCATGTCCGCACTGGGTGTGGTGGTCAGCTGACCGGCCTGCTGGTGGCCGCTGTCCACGTGGACGAATGAGGCGTGACTGACCACGGGCAGAGCGCCCCTGCCAGCGGAGTGCCTCGTTTGAGGTGGGAGAAAAGCCCAGAATCATTCTCAAGGGGTCAGTAGAGGGCGCCAGATGTCCAGGCCCTGTCGTGGGGAGGACAGGCCTGTGCCCATGTCCCTGCACGATGGATAATAGGCAGAGCCTGAGAGGGCACTGCAAGACCTGCGTGGTGGACCGTCCCCGGGTGCCGTCAGGAGGCTGAGCCCCGTGTGAGGCTGCGGTCTGAGCGGCCTACCTGGACGTCCACCACGTGCAGGACTCTGTGCCACCCTGCGGGGTGAGCCGGGGCAGGTCCTTGCACATCGAGGCCCGCGCTGCATGCAGCTGCGTGTGCCGTGCTGGATTCCGACAGGCAGCACATGTGTGGGAAGTGTTGTGCCGTGACGTCCCCACGACTTGGACTTGAACATCACCAGGTCACTGCAGTCCTACAGGACCGTGTCACATGTGCTGTGGTTGACAGAACACGGTGCGTGGCCCCTGCCTTTTCAGCTAACTCTGGCTCGAAGCTCTGAGAACATGCCTGCCTGCCCCCAACTCCACTCAGAAGCAGCTTCTTGCTGCGTCCCCGGGCCAAGTTCAGCAGGAGTGGCTCCTGCAGGCAGGACCCTGTAAGGAGTTGATTAGACCAGATAGAAATGGACTGCACAGCCGGGCGTGGTGGCCCTTGCCTGTAATCCAAGCGACTTGGGAGGCTGAGTCGGGAGGATCGCGAGTTCAAAGCCAGCCTCAGCAACTTAGCGAGGCCCTTAGCAACTCAGTGAGACGCTGTCTCTAAATAAAATACAAAATAGGGCTGGGGATGTGGCTCAGTGACCAAGTGTCCCTGAGTTCAATCCCTGGTCCCCCCCCCACCAAAAAAAAGAAAGAAAACAGACAGCACAAGGCCAGCGGGGGCCTCACGTGCGTGTGTGCGGTGAATCAGGTCCTATCACGTGCCTCTGGCTTGTGGGCCTGGGATGTTATGAGGAGACGCCGTCAGGATCCTGTTTGTGCAGCCTGGGTGGCGAGGGGGGCGTCCTCTGCTGCCCTGGGTGTTTGACTCTGGCCCTGGCGTTTCTGTGCCCTCTTATCTCACCTTCGGAGATCTGCTGGTCCAGCTTGTCCTGGGCTCTTACTCCTGCTCAGCACTGTCTGTCCACAGGACAGGGGGTCCTGTTCCCGTCCTGTGGGCCTGACTTCTCCGCCTGGTTGCTCTGGGGGTGGGTGGCCTCAGCAGCTCGCTGCATGGTCAGGTCTGAGGGTGACACTTTGCAGGCTAGTGGTGTTAGGCCTGGTCATTTTCTGCCCAGGCCTTGGACAGAGGCAGAAACCCTGCTGAGTGGGTTCTCACCCTGGGGAGTGGTGCAGCTGGGTCTGGAGCTGGTGTCCTGGACATGTCAGGTGCCTTCCTGTCCTTAGTGAGGGCCGTCAGCTGTGGGATGCGCTTGACAGTGTGTCCACTTTCCCAGACCCAGCCTCCCACTGGGAGCTCCTTCCGCTGTTGGTTCTCTACGTCCATGCCTAACCAGGACCCCTCTGGAGAGCCTCTGGTGTGAGGCTGGACACACTCCCAGGGCAAACCAGAGGCTCTCCAGGAGGGTCCCTCCTGGCCTGGGTTCCCGCCGGCTTTCCGTTCACTCCTGCGACCTTTGACAGGTGACTTGACCTCTGGGTGCCTGCGTCCCACCTCACGGTTATTGTGGTGAGATGCATGAGCAGGGACAGCCCTGCTGGGTGCCATGAGCCCGGGAACATTTCTGGTATATTCTTTTTGGTCCCTTCCCCATCCCACTGTCCAGACTTTCCGAGACCCCTCCCCGTGGGAGGTTTAGTGGGAGAAGGAGGTTAATGAGCGGGAGGGCAGAGCAGGGAGCGTGTTCCAGGTAGACTCTGAAGACCTAGATTTGGAGCCTGGTTAGGACAGGGGCTGCTGTGTGGCTTTGGGCAAGTCACCTGCCCTCTCTGGGCCCACAGCAGTGAAATGCAGAGCAATCTGGTAAGGAGACGGCTGCACCTGGCACAGTCACCATCAGCCACTCACAGCAAAATTAACCCCAGGAGTGTCTGGAGCTTGTAGAACCGTAAGGTCACAATCAGTGTTCCCTGTAGGACACAGGAGTGACCCCTCGTCATGGTCTTTGGATCACTTACTGCTTTAACTTCCTGAAGGGGGACTACAAGTGCACACACTGAGCCTCGTGGTGTCCCTTGAAGTATGTGGCCACAGGCTCTTTCCAAGTGTCCCTTCGGCTTTTGCTGCCAGCCTGACTGCTCGAGGCCCCCGAGCCCTTGGGCTGGGCGCCTCCTGCAGTGGAGGGGGGCCTGGGTATTGGGGCGCAGTGAGCCAGCACCCGGCGCAGGCACCAGGATCCCTTTCCTCTGTGACTTCAGGTCTGGATGCTGACAGGGGACAAGCTAGAGACCGCCACATGTACAGCCAAGAACGCACATCTGGTGACCCGAAACCAGGACATCCACGTCTTCCGGCTGGTAAAGCATCTCCATGCTGGGGCCGCATGGGGGGTGCTTGGGTCCCTGACCTCGTAGCTCAGCTGGGCCCTTAAAGCGGGGAGGAGGAGATGCTGACCACCTGGTTTGGGGAGCAGAAGTGTGGTTGGTTTGCGTGGATTACCAAGTGACCGGGGCAGGTGGAGGAATTCCTGGGGTGACCTGAGGAGTAGCTAACTGCAGCCCGGGCTAACACTGTGGCTTGTCCTGGGGTGGTGGTCCCATCACCCCAGGAGATAGCCCCCAGGAGATACAGCTCAGCTCATATGTGTGGAATTGTTTGGGATTCTGGGAGTTGCACTGACCCTCCCAAGGCCAAGTTCTTGGGAAAGAGAACCTCCAGGCCACGGATCTGGGCCTGTGCCTTCCTGCTGGGGGGCGTTTGGGGCCACCAAGGAGACACGGAGGAAGCTTTACATGGGGCGGGCACAGAAGAAGTCCCCTGCCCTGTATGTGCCCAGCGGAAACGACGTCAGGAGCGCCTACCTGCAACGGCGCTATTGAGTTTGCCAGGAAGGAGGATGGGTCCCCTGGACAGGCTGCAGCGGTCCTACATGTCTGAAAGCAGAGCCAGACAGCCAGCGGGGTGCTGGACATTTTGGGGTCTCTGCCTTTGGTCCACAGCACACAGGAGCCTCGGGAAATCCAGCACGATCTGGAATTGTAGCGTGCACAAGTAGACTCCGTCCCTGCTCCTTACTGTGGATTCAGCGCTTGTGATTCATCCACGCACTAAAATTTATTTGTGATCACAAAATCACATCTGCAGCCCTCTTGGTCATGTGAAGATGCGTGGAGTGTGGCAGAAACTAGCAGCTGACACGCACCTTCCCGGCCGGGGTCGAGCAGGCAGGGTCTCCCTCTGTCCGTTTTCAGACTGAATTGGTGGCCCCATGCAGCCCAGTTAAGGGTCGAGTTTTAGCATTTTTGTGCTTTTTGTTAGCAGCTCGCTGGTTCAGGTGGCCCTCAGCACGGGGCTGTGGCCAGGCAGCGTAGGGAGACCGTACAGGTCCACTGAGCTGCCTTCCGAGGGACCTGCAGTGCTGGGCAGTGTTAATGGATGGAGAGATCTCGAGGCAGACACGAAACAAGGACGCGTGTTGGCGAGCAGCGTGGGCAGAGCCTCGGCGGAACCTGGCCTGTCCCCCTAGCGGAGCCCTGGGGTGTTTGCTCATCCATGTTGTCAGCACTTTCGCAGGACGCTGCCACCAAGAATCCAGAGAGCCGACTGCTCTGGAATCCAGGGTCTGCAGATGGGCTGCTACGTGCGTTCTGTCCCGTTGGGGTGTAGACACGCCCGCTGGCTTGCAGTTGTGCTGGCTGCTTTGGAGAGTCACGTTGGGTCTACAGAGCCTCCAGCACTCAACACCGGTCCCTCGCAGAGGAGCCGGCCACCCTACTGGGTGCTGGCTTCGAAGACCTGCCCTCCGGCACACTAGCTATGCTATCTCAGGCAGGCCAAGGACCCCACCCTGCTGTCCCCAAGTGTTACCATTAGGCAGCTCGTAGAGTCACTGTGTCAGCAAGTGGGAAGAGCCCAGCACAGCGCCAGGCCCGTCCCGCAAGTGCAGACGGCTCTGGTCCTAGGGAGCGAAGGCGATGGCTGGCGGCCTCCTCTCCATAGCAGGCAGACGGGATTTCATTTGGCTCTGGGCCTAGTGGCAGGGGAGGGGAAGGGTCCTTGGCCATCATCTTCTTTCTGGTTTCAGGAAGCTGCTGCTTATTCTGTCACCTCCAGAGAGTGAGGCTTCTCCATCTCTCTTTCCCCTTGCAGGTGACCAACCGGGGGGAGGCCCACCTTGAGCTGAACGCCTTCCGCAGGAAGCACGACTGTGCCCTGGTCATCTCTGGAGACTCCCTGGAGGTGGGCATGGGGACCCTCAAGAGTCAGGTTCCCCCAGGAGCTGTGGGCTGGAGCTGTGGGCCGGGAGGTGCCCTTGACCCACCCACCTGCTCCCTGCACCCCCGTCCCAGGTTTGTCTCAAGTACTATGAGTATGAGTTCATGGAGCTGGCCTGCCAGTGCCCGGCCGTCGTCTGCTGCCGCTGCGCCCCCACCCAGAAGGCCCAGATTGTGCGCCTGCTCCAGGAACGCACTGGGAAGCTCACCTGTGCAGTAGGTAAGCTCACCTGGGCAGAGGGCAAGCTCACCTGGGCAGTCGGGGCCATCCTGCCAGTCCTGTCGGGCTCTGCATTGGGTTTCTCTTCGGGAGGCCGACAGGACACTGACCCTAGTCCTTTGCACTCCTGGGCCACGTTGCATGGCACGAGTTTCCCTCTCGAGGGGCTTTGACTCGCCCTTGTGGTCATGTTCGGTGTCCCCTTGAGAAGAGTGCCGGTGAGCCCAGGAGTCCCCTCTCCTCTGCCCCAGCCCAGGTGCCTGCAGTCCAGCCTGGGGAGCACCCCCGCTCAGAGCTGGGTCTGGGTTCCAGTCCCTGCAGCTCATTACCCAGAGGGGCCCCAGGTGGCTCCCTTCACCCTCCCGGCCTGGGTCTGCTTAGCAGTGCACTGGGAATGCTGGTGGCTTTTGAGATAATGCTTACAGGGAGCACAGGGGAAGGGGTCCGTTTGAAAGTGGGGCCCCGGTGCTGGCCACTGCTGGTGACATGGTCCCCAGTCCCACAGGAGGCGCAGTCAGTTGTAAATGCTGCCTTTGGCTCCCTGGCCCTGTGGGGGTCTCTCCTGCCCTTCCTCACCTCCCTTGTCCCTTCTGCTCGGTGTCCTGCAGGGGATGGCGGCAACGATGTCAGTATGATTCAGGAGGCAGACTGCGGCGTCGGGGTGGAGGGGAAGGTGAGCCACTGCCCGCCCCGCTGCTCTCTCTGGGGTCCCCGCACCCTCTTCTGTCCCCTCAAGACACGGCTTCAGAGCTGTGGAGATTCTAGGTAAGAATTCCAGGACCCTTGGACCCTCGGAGCGCCTGCAAGCCAGGATCCTCGGCACGGTAGTGTACGGTGAGGTGGATGGTGACTTGCCAAGACCTAAGTAAACAAGCAAAGGACGTGGGTTTTGCACGCTCCTAGATTCCAGGGGGTCTGGGGGGTACACCACAGACCTCCATGGCAGCAGCCCTAGTCCTCAGGCCGTGTGCTGGCCTCCTGGGCAGCAATGAGCGTGGTGGTGCATGGTCCGCCCTCCCTGCACAGCCCTGGCAGGGAGCTTTAGTCGGTGTGTCACAGAGTAATTTCTGTCTTCCCCTCCTTGCCAGCCGTGTGCCTGCCTCTTATAATTCACTGTGCTCTCTCTCGTTTGTGATCTGTTTGGGGATGCAAGGGAGAAAATTGGTCGCCAGGTTCTTTGGAACCGTGCATGAAGTAAGAGTGCGGAGGCCCCAAGTGGGGACCGGGGATCCACGAACCTTTTTTCCTTTCCCTTGCAATCCTTTGATTCCAGCCAGGGGTTGATCCTTTGAGTTGTAAAGGCAGATGATTCTGTGAGGTATTATATTTGAAATCTGTGTAAATTTCTGGAATGTAGGTTTGAAGAAGCGTTTTGAATTTAATAGAATTCTTTGTAAGTTCCTATATAAAACAAAAACATTTTCCCTTCTGTTAAAAATTATATTCTGATTCCTTTGGTGTTTTTTTTTTTCGGAGTATAAAATAATAGCTCTTATGATGAAAATTAATATAATTTAAAAATAAAGTGCATCTTTTAAGCTGCATCAGACTAACAACACTGGGTCTTCACCCAGCACTTCTCTCTGTGTGTGCGCTTGGGTGTGTGCGTGTGTTACTTACACTATACACATATTCTACACATGTATAGACATATATGTATATTATTTTCGTGTATAATTTTAAATTAAAAACACACCATGCATTTTGTTATGCAGCTTGCTGAAATCCATTACATCTTGGATTTCTTTCTACATCAGAGAATGTACAGCCATTGTGGCTTACCCTCTTTATTTTGAAAAATGTCATCCATTCAGATCATTTGAAATAGAGCAGTGAACACCCATCTGCCCTTCGCTTTGATTTACCAGTTGTTAACACTTGCCACTCTCCTCCTCTCTGAACCAGTGGAAAGTAAATTGCACGCACAATCATGCATCGCCCCGAGTGCTTCAGCGTGGATCTTAGAACAATGGTGTTCTCCCGTCCCGTGCCAGCAGAATAGTGCATCACCCCCAGATGTAACACCCCCCAGATGTAACACCGACGCCATGGTCCCGTAGGGGATTCACGGTTGCATTTCCCCAGCCATCCTCAAAATTTAGCCTAAAAAAAAAAAAAAAAGAAAAGATCAGGAACCAATCAGCGATGGTAATTTCATTCATTAGCGTGTTTTCATGTCTCTTTAATCTTCTCTAATGTAAAACACTTCTCTCCATGTTTTTGGAGGA
>JAJEJO010001146.1:458326-530610 GCA_020662805.1 Glaucomys volans | reverse complement strand
TGTACAACCAGAGGGACAACAGCTGTACTCCATTGGTGTTCAATGAATCATAATAAATAAATTTTAAAAAAATAATAAAATAAAATAAAATATTAATTCTTTATTTTTTTGAAAACCAGGAAACTAGATGCTGTGGTTTAGAGATAACCCAAAGGCCTATATGCTAAAGGCGTGGCAGCCAGCCAAGGACAGTATTGGGAGGTAACAGAATCTTTAGGAGGTAAGGCCTAATGGGGGACGTGAGATTATTGGGGTGTATCCTCAAAGGGAGTTTTAGGACCCCAGCTCCTTCTCTTCTCTCTTTGTTTCTCAGCCACCATGAAATGAGCAGTTTTGCTCACTACACACTCCCCACCATGATGGGCTACCTTGTCCCAGGTCCCAAAACAACAGAAGCAAGTGACCATGGACAGCAAGCTCTGAAACTGTCAGCCAAAATAAATCTTTCCTCTTCATAAATTGATCCATTTAGGTATTTTGTCACAGTTATGGAAAGCTGACTACCACACTGGTGAAGGTTGACTTCAGGTTGGTCATTCAGTAGCACATATAAACTGGTATCTCTGAGACACTGAGCCACATACAAGATTTATTCTTAGTATCATGTAGTGCTAAAAATACAATCTCATTATGCATGTCTGATTATCTTGGGGTTATTCTTGGTACAAGGGTGGGGTTGCAGAAAAAACAACATAGTGTTTCATAGTGTTTCACAAATAATTATTGATCTAGCCAATAAGCACAAGTTAACTATTCAAGTAAAGATGTATCTCAACATCTGGTATAGAAACTAGATTTGTAATAGGAACTCAGCTAAGATTAATGAATGGATAAGTAGCAATTAAAAGAGAGCTCACTGATGTGGCAACCAGCATGTGTATTATGCATCCCAATTCTCCAACTGCTTCTAGCTCTTGCTCTTAGAGAAGAATTGTGGCACCAGAATGAAGCTGTGGATGCAATGACTGCACAGAAAAGTAACCAAATGCTCAGAGTTGGTGTCACTTGTGAAGTCCACCAGGCAGAAATGACAAAGGCAAAGACTATTAGTCACATGTAGATTCCAAATTGCTTCTCTCTTAACATGGAAACGAATAGGAAGACTGAACATTCTTAGATTTTCATGGCTTTTATCATGGGAGAGGTTGACAAATTATTTCTGTCTAGTGCTATTTTATCATCACAACAAAGCTGCTTCTATGCTTCTTAGATCAGTAAAATGCAAATGGAATCCAGCATGGGAAAATGGAAAGGAAGAATCAGGAGTACTTTGGTCAGCATGGTCAAGTCGCCCATGCAAGTGTTTGTACACATTCTTCAGGGACACCATGAACATTAATAGATATCATAGACTTGTACATGTGTTTTGCAACAATTTTCTAGCAGATGGCAGTAGAGGATCTTATTCTAACAATGCATTGTATAAAGACAGAAATAAAATGAGCTGAGAAAAGAATCCCTTTTTCTTTCTCCTTTGGTTGTTGTTGTTTTAGGATGTTTTGGTACCAGGGATTGAACCCAGAGGCATTGAACTGAGCCACATCACCAGAACATTTTTTATATTTTATTTAGAGACAGGGTCTCCCTGTGTTGCTTAAGGCCTTGCTAAGTTGCTGAGGCTGGCTTTGAACTTACAAGTGTCCTGCCTCAGTCTCCTGAGCCGCTGGGATTACAGACATTTTTTCTAAACCTTATGGAGGTATCATGTGGGCTGATTATTGTCTTATGTCTGGCCTTTCCTTTCTTTGTTCTATGGAGATGATCTATTATTCTCAAATAACTGCCCATCACAAGCTAAGATGAGAAAAGCTTCAGTTTCCTGTATCCTGTGCAAACTAGGTACTCACCTAATTAAGTCCAGAGCTGTGCTAGTGTTCCCAGGAATTTTATACAGTGAAGACAATGGATACAGTCTTTGGGGTCAGATAACCTAAGATTCATTTTTTTTATTTAATTTTGATTCATTGAACACAAATGGAGTACAGCTATTGTTTCCTCTGGTTTTACACAAAGTAGAGTCACACCATCTGTGCATTCACACATGTACACAGAGCAATGATGTCTGTCACACATTCTGTTATTATTACCCCCCCACCTGACCCCTCCCCTCCTGTCCCTCTATGCAATCTATCCTTCCTCCATTCTTGCCACCCTTCTACCCCACATTGTGCATCATCATTCACTTATCAGAGAGACCATTCGGCCTTTGGATTTTGGGAATTGACTACTCTCACTTAACACACAGTCTCCAACATCATCCATTTACCTGCAAATGCCATAATTTTATTCTTCTTTATGACGGAGTAATATTCCATTGTGTATATATATACCACAGTTTCTTTATCCATCTTCATCTGTTGAAGGGCATCTCGGTTCATTCCACAATCTAGTTATTGTGAATTGGGCAGCTATGAACACTGATGTGGCTGCATCACTGTAGTAATCTGATTTTAAGTCCTTTGGGTATAGGCCAAGGAGTGGGATAGCAGGGTCAAATGGTGGATCCATTCCAAGTTTTCTAAGGAATCTCCACACTGCTTTCCAGAGTGGCTGCACCAACTTGCAATCCCACCAGCAATGTATGAGTGTACCCTTTTCCCCACATCCTCACCAACACCTGTTGTTGCCTGTATTCTTAATAAAAGACATTCTAATTGGGGTAAGATGAAATCTTAATGTGGTTTTGATTTGCATTTCTCTTATAACAAGGGATGTTGAACATTTTTTCATAAATCTGTTGATTGCTTATAGATCTTCCTCTGTAAAGTGTCTTCTCATTTCCTTGGTTCATATATTGATTGGGTTATTAGTATTCTTGGTGTAGGCTGAGTACTTTGTAGATTCTGGAGATTAGTGCTCTATCTGAAGTGTGTGTGGCAAAGATTTTCTCCCACTCTGAAGGCTCTCTCTTCACATTGCTGATTGTTTCCTTTGCTGAGAAAAACCTTTTTAGTTTGACTCTATCCCAATCATTGATTCCTGCTTTTATTTCTTGCGTCTTGGGAGTCATGTTAAGGAAATCTGGTCGGAGGCCAACATGATGAAGATTTGGACCTATTTTCTCTTCTATTAGGTGCAAGGTCTCTGGTCTAATTCCTAAGTCCATGATCCATTTTGAGTTGAGTTTTGTACAGGGTGAGAGATATGGGTTTATTTTCATTTTGCTGCATATGGGTTTCCAGTTTGACTATTGCCTGTAAAGTGGAATAAAGTATCCATTGTTCTCATAGTCTCATGGTTCTTGTTGGTAAAATGTGATGGAAACTTGTAGGATAGAGAGAAGTAAAGATTCTGTGAATGGTGATTTCATGGTTAGTACATGGTTAGTTCTCAGCCAAGAGTAGCTAGAGAGAAAGAAATGTGTGATGATATGGTATAAGCTGTAATATATGCCTTCAGGTTCATTGCAATGCTATTTACAATAACCAAGACATGGAATCAACCTAAGTGTCTATCAACACATGCATAGATATAGAAAAAATAGTATCTACTCACAGAGAAAGAAATGAGGAAAACAATTCCATTCACAATAACCTAAAAAATACCTAGGAATAAATCTGACCAAGGAGGTGAAAGACCTCAACAATGAAAATTTTAAAACATTGAAGAAAGAAATGAAGAAGAAAATAAAAATATTCATGGATTAGAAGAATTAAAATGGTCATACGACCTGGAGACTAAATGAATTTCCCCATCCAAATACCAGTGACAGTACTCACAGAACTAGGGGAAAACCAATCCAAAAAATCATAATAAGGGTCAGTGGGTTAGGGAAGAATAGAAGTACTTTGGATTAGACAAAGGGAAATGAAGTGAAGGGAGGGAGAATGGAATAGGAAAGATAGAAGAATCAATCAGACCTAACTCTCCTATGTGCATATATGATTACATGACTAATGCAATTCCATACAGTGTACAACCACAAGAACAGAAAGTTATACTCCATATACGTACAATATGCAAAATACATTCTACTATCATGTAAAACTGATTAGAACAAATAAAAGAATAAAAGTAAATCAAATGGAAACTCCCAAGCTCTAAATAAGCAAAGCAATCCTTAGCAGAAAGTATAATACTGGAATACCTGATTTCAAAATATACCCTATAGAGTCATCGTAACAAAAACAGTGGGTATTGGCATAAAAATAGGCATGTGGACCAAAGGAATAGAATAAAGAACCCAGGAACAAACCCAAACACCTACAGCTATCCATCTGATTTTTCTGTTTGTTTTTGTTTTGGTACTAGGGATTGAATCCAGGGGCACTTAACCACTGAGACACATCCCCAGCCTTTTTATATTTTATTTAGACAATGTCTCACTAAGTTGCTTAGGGCCTCACTAAGTTGCTGAGACTGACTTTGAACTTGGACCCTCCTGCCTCAGCCTCCTGAACCTCAGGGATTACAGGTATGTGTCACTGTGTCCAGCCAGCCATCTGATTTTTGACAAATGATCCAAAATATGAATTGGAGAAAAGACAGGCTCTTCAACAAATGGTGCGGGGGAAACTGGAAATCCACCTGTGGTAGACGGAAACTAGATCACTCTCTCTCACTCTGTATTAAAGTAGAAATGGAACAAAGACCTTAACGTAAGAGCTGAAATTTTAAACAACTAGAGGAAAATATAGGGGAACCATTTTGAGGTATTAGTACAGATAATGATTTCCTGAATTCCTCCAACAGCTCAGTAAATACTGGCAAGAACTGGCAAAGAAGATCATAGCAAATTAAAATCTTCTGCATAGCCAAGGAAACAATCGACAGAACAAAGAGACAGCCTACTGACAAGGAGAAAACTCTTTTCCAGCTATTCATTTGAGAGATGATTAATATACAGAACATATTAGCAACTCAAAAAATTAGCACAAAAAGAGCAAGTAATCCAGTCAATAAATAAGTAAATGAACTGAACAGACTCCTCTCAAAAACAAAAATCACTAATGGACAATGGATATGTGGAAAAAATGCTCACCCTGTTAGCCTTCAGAAAAATGCAAATAAAAACTACCTTGAGATTCCATCTCACTGCAATGAGAATGACTATTATCGAAATATTCACAGAAACAAAAACAACAGAAAAACAACACTGGCAAGAATGCAGGAGAAAACCAACACTTACACACTGTCAGTGGGAATGTCCAGCCACGATTGAAAAGAGTATGGGAGATCCTCAAAAAACTAAAAGTAGACCTACCATATGATCAAGCTATATCACTCCTGGGTATACACCCAGGAATCAGAATCAGCATGCAGAAGAAGGACCTGCATGTCCACGCTTATCACAGCTCTATTTACAAGAGCCAAGTAATGAAATCCCCCCAGATGTCCAGTTTCAGAAAGGCAGGTATTGCATGTTACTTTCATATAAGAAAGATCTAAAAAAGTTAATTAAATTTTTAAAAAGTGACATGAAAGTAGAAGGGGGCCTATCAATGAAAAGGAAAGGGGGAAGGGGTAGAAGGGATGATGGACAATAGAGATTAGTAGGGAGTGGATACTACCAAAGCATCATACAAATGTATTAAAATATCACAATGAAACTTTGATTTGTAATTGTAACTAATTGTTATACAATTAACATTCACTATGATTATAATAATAAATTAAATTTTAAAAGGAAAACAGTATATGTACACAACAGAATGCTATATTTCTCTATTTTATGATACAACCATATAGAAGTGGAGGACATTATGCTAAGTGAAATAACCAGGCACAGAAAGACAAATAACACAATTTCACTTATAGATAGAATCTGAAAAAGTTTAACTCATGTAATCAGAGAGAAGAATGGTGCTTACAGGGGCATGATGAATTGAGGGTGAGAGATGGGGAGATGTTGATAAAAGGGTGCAAATATTTAGTTAAGTAGGAGGAATACATTCAAGAGATCCATTGGCTAACATAGAGACTATAGCTAATAACCACGTATAATTCACTTGAACACTGCTGCTAGAGCAGGTTTTAAGTTTCTCATAACAAGTGATTCATATGCTAATTAAATTGATTTAGCCATTCCACAGTGTATACACATTTCAAAACATCATGCCATACATGATAAATATATATAATTGTTATTCATTAATTTAAAAAAATAAATAATAGAAAGCATGCAGACTTTGGAGTTGAATTGCCTGGAGTCACGGCTAAGCTCTGTCTGCATTAGTTGTGTGTGATTTACAACAGGTCCCCAAATCTTTCCCTGCCTCATTTCCTATTCTGTAAAATAGTTTTGGAAGAAACAAAGAGCATTACATATGCATGGTAGCCATTGCCTGTCATCTAGTAATTCTGACTCTGCTTCCCAGGCACAACCACTCCCCTTGCAATCAAGCAGGGCTTTGTGAGTCCTATTGGACCCGTGGCATTGGGTTTTGTGTCACTTCCAGGGGAGTGCTTTAAGAGGCAATGTGTGATTTGCTACGTCTCTACATCTGCCAGGCAGTAAAAAGTAACAAAGCACAGTCCTTGGCCAATCCAAAATGGAAAAGAAGCTATAATCTCTGAAAATGCTGATAAAGTTCTACTAAGGGACCATGTCATACCCTATCTTTTTTGTTAATTGGTTCTTTTTAGTTCTGCCTGACAGTAGAGTACATTTTGACAAATTTATACATGCATGGAATATATCTTATTGTATTCAGGCCCCAATCTTGTGGTGTACACGGGGTGGGATTCACTGTGATAAATGCATATATGTACACAGGAAAGTCATGACAAATTCTTTTCACTGTCTTTCGTATTCCTATCTCCCCTCCCTTCCCTTTTTATCCTATCTTATTAAAAGCAGCACGTTAGTGCTTGATCCAGTGCCTAGCACATGGTCAGTGCTTAGGAAATGTTTATTATTGTTATTATAAATATCATTACTGTCATTGATATTCATACTTATATTTGATATAGCCCCAGCTCTGTCTTGACTGTTAATGAACTTCATGATTTTAAGGACACTAGATTCTGACTCTGGGAGACAATAGAGTTTCATATTAGACATAAGAAAAACACAGAGAACCCTACTTCAAACACCTGTTGAATAAGTGTGTCGGCATCTAAGAGTGACTCGTTTCTGAACCCTGATTTCCTTGCCTTTCAAATGAGGATGAAACAGAATGAGTGAAAATCTGGGGTTTAATGTGTAAACTAGAATGGGACCAGGAGCTGACAATTTGTTTCCCTTCTCCTGTCTTCTTCCCTGGTTTTCCTCTTTTCCAGCACTGACCTCAGCTCCCTGTCTTCACATCCTACATCCCTCACCCGTTCTGAGACCTCCCTTTCTCTTGGCTTCTGGTTTCTCCATGATAAGATGGAGAGAAGATCCTTTTGGTTTTGGTAGTTAAAGGAAAAATCATGCTCAGCAGGAGAGTGTAATGAAAATACCTCTGGATTTTACTTACCTCCATTATTTGTGGCCCACAAAAGTAGGTATGAAATAAATGCAAAAACAGAATTATTTGTGATTTTAAAATAACCCAATGCATCAAGTGTGTGTATCTGCTTATGGTTAAACTGCATTGTGGCCTTTATATTCATTCTTGGCTCTTCCTGGTGATCATTTCTCCATTATTTTGACTTTTCAAGGTAGCCCTGAAGGGTAAAGCTCTGGGCATGTGAAGGCAAATGGGTCACCAGGCACCACTGCTTACAGCCAACACCAAGTCTAATCATGTTCCAACATCCTCCTGAAAGTAGCCTTTCAAATCACTGAAAGAAAAACTAATTAAACAAGTTGAGCATTAATCACTCCTGGAGGATAACCAAACCCAAGCAGTTATGCCAGTTGGTCTTAATCATAACCCCTGAATTTAATAACAGTCTTCACTGGGAATTATAATATCATGTGAGGCAGACCTGGCAAGCTTTTTCATCCAGTTCCAGATGGGAAATTTAATGGATCTCCTCAAATTTCTTCACACAGCTTTACGGTGTGGAATAAGACCCAAAGCCCTGTCTTTCCACACCCTTCAGTGTCCTCACCACTGAACCACACACCCTTCCCAGGGACCAGAGGAATAAAGAGATCTTAATTTGTGTTAAACCTTTCAATACCTGTTAGAGCTTCTTGCTAAAGATTTCAATAATTCAGAGAATGTTAGACTACATATTATGTTATGCTACATAATATCTTAATTAATATTTGTTTTTCTTCCCCTCCTGCATCCCAATTTCTCTCAGAGTATTATAAAGGTTCACACTGATTGTCATAGGTATGTTACATCACAAGTCATTTATTGAAAACCTAATGTGGTAAAATGAGAAAATTTTTCATGCTAATTAGTATGAAAACATGATAAGCTCTTTATGATACATGTGAATTTGTTCAAGTGAGTTATCTGGAGTCAGAATGGTAACTTGTGAAAGAAGATCTATGAAATGCTGTGAAGAAATAAGCTTTCATGTGCCATGCTGGTTTGTATCCTCAACACAAGCAGATTATCAAAAAGCTTATTAGTTTGGTGATATGCATAAAATGTGTCTTCTCAGCAATGCAATTTCTAGGAATTAATTCTAAATAAATAAGTAGATATACAAATATTTAGCTAACCAATGTGGTTACGGGTTTGGAAACAAATACAAATAGGGTATTTTTGGAGGATCTTTAGAATAATCAAACCATGGTTCATTCAAATTGAATCCTTTTGCATTCATAAAAATGACAGCATTGGGATTTAGTTACTCATATAAATATGGAAAATTCATTTAAGTTCAGAGCAGGTTGCAGAGCAGATTGGATGTCATTATTCCACTTTTGAGATAATGCAGGTGGAGAGAGAGAGCCATGGTCAGAAGCACATATTCTCAGATAGCAGTAATGTGGTGATTTTCAGTTTCCTGTCCCCTACATTTCAAAATTATTCCACACTTAAAAAGATTGTTTGCATAATTAAACAGTCTTTTTTAAAAAATAATGTGCAAAACCAGTGTCCATTTCCTATTTTGGATTAACTTGTTTACAGCCTTGCCATAATGTTAAGATAATAATGTTCATTTTTCCCTTCACTCACTGTGGCAATTTTTGCTCCAGTGAGTTCTCAGGTGTGGGGTTCCCATATTATTGTAGCATTATTCCTACAGAATGGCTCTTGACAATTGGCCTGAAATGGGGACTTTGAATGTGAAGGAAAGCAGGGCGCTCCATTTCCTGGCTGGTAGCTCCCTGACAATGGGGCCCTGCATTTCTTCACCACTGGGCTCCTGTTCTCCTACCCACCAGCGTGTGGGGCCATGCCTGTCCCACAGGAGTCCCTCACCAGATGTCTATTCAGTTGATCCACTCTAATTCTGGGTGAGGAGACTAAGGCCCATATGTGTCCACGGTCACATTGCACCTGTCCCCTGCTTAACTCATAAAAGGCAGGAGTCCTGACTAGTGGGTGAGCCTTCTGGACAAGAAAAAGGGAAGGCAATGAACATTTCTCTGGAGATAAATCTTTCTTCTAATCACATGCATACAAACAACAACAAATTTTATTGCTTGTGATTTCCTTTGGGGATTTAGGAGGACACAGCCTGCCCAGCAGAAAGAACAAAGATGTCTCGACAGAGCCAGTGGATGGATCTAAGATGGACATATAACTTAACAAAGAGTTACAACCAGAATATTCTCCTGTGGCCCGAGGAGAGGAATGGTGTTATTGCCTAATGTTCAACACAGGCCAAACACTTTGTGGATGTTGTCCTGGAGGCTTCTCAGATATTCTCCTCGGGAGGGGGCGGGATCCACAGGCAATATGCCACGGAGTTAGAAGGTGAACTTTGATGGCACGTTGACATGCATTGCTTCTAGGTGAGCATGAGAATTCAAGCCAACCCTGAAACTGATCTTGACTTGATATTCTTGGGATATTATGTACAAATTCACTTTACCTTTTTCTCGATAGTTACTGGAGATCTCTTAATTCCCTGCATACAGTTTCATATGTTGTTTCCAAAGAATGTGATTGGTTTGGATCTGAAAGTCTTCACAAACAGGTCTTTAAAAAAGAAACAAACAGTGCCTACCTGCTTCCATAAATGGGACTTTATGTTTGGCATGGGATGTGATGCAAATCTCATTTTGTAGTTCTCATTTCAGAGATGCTCTGCCAGTGTCACCTGATCATTCAAAAATGGATCATTTTGCTCTTTCCAGGCAGTTTACCATTGAAAGAAAGAAGACTGAGTCATAGAAAGTTGCTAAGTAACTATTGTAACTGTAAACTTTGGGGACCAGAATTCATGCCTCCTCCTCTGTGCAAGCCCCCCACTTCTGGATCACAGATTAAGAATGGAAGCAGTTGGAACAGTCAGAATGAGAAGACAATTCAATGAATTAGAAATCTACAACATGAGATACACACGTCTAGCTTTCACATGGGTGATGGAATCACAACCCAGGGCACTCATAGGGCTCTAGGCTGGCTCCTACAGGCTTGGCGGTTAGGTAGGTAAGACAAATCCATGAGATCTACCTCAAAGGGCAATGCATTTTAAGCAGAGGAGGAGAAATTTTCAGGGGGAAAAAAAGGATTTGCAAAGAAAGTAATTCCAGATCATCTGGGCATTCAGAGAGTCATTGTGGAGGAGATCGAGCACTGCTACATATCCTCCAGGTTCTGGCCTCCTGACACACTGCCCAGAACTATGCCTTGCAGGGAAATGCTGTACAAAGTTGAGGAGGCAGATTAAAATTAACATGTGCCCAGATGTAAGTCCAGAGTGTTTTACAAAATCATTCCATTACCTTATTTTCAAGTCCATCCAGAAGCCCTCTCATTTGGGGAAGAATATCTCATTTATTTTAACTTTAAATTTTTTTTAACTTTTTTTTCTCACATAAATTTATTATGTGATAATATTAACATTCATTTTGTTATACAGGTAACCATTTTATGTGTATCACAAGAGCAGCTACTATCTAATCACTTAGCATAAATCCTAAATCCAGTACACCATTATTAACCATAGTCTTCATGCAATACCTTAGATAGCGAGACTTATTCATCCTACACATCTGATACTTTGCATCCTTTGACCAACAGCTACTCACTTGCTCCCTGCACCACCACCCATGTTTCAGTTCTTTAACTCTGAATAGTTGACTGACCAACTTCTTTTCTTCCTGCCTGCCTTCTTTTCTTCTCTCTCTCTCTCTCTCTCTCTCTCTCTCTCGGATCTCATATATAAGTGACACCATGTAGTATTTTTCTTCCTGTGTCTGGCTAATTTCACTTAGTATAATGCCCTCTAGGTTCACTCATGTTGTGGAAAATGGCAGGAAGGATTTCCGCCTTCTTTAAGAATGAAACACACTCACACCTTCACACACAAACACACACATATATTTCAGGTGTAAGTATGTGTATATAATTTCTTTATCCCCTTGTCCAACAATCAATTTCGACTGTTTCCATATCTTGTCTACTCTAAGAGAGTGAACATTGGAGTACGGATCCCTTTATGAGGTGGTGATTTCACTTCCTTTGGATATTTATGCCCCAAAGAAGGACTATTGGATCATTTTATTTATCACTTCTTTAGGAACCTCCATGATGCTTTCTACAGTGGCTGCACAGATTACATTCCTAGTAAAGGTGCCCAGTAAAGGTGCGCAAGGGTTCCCTTTCCCCAACAAGTCCTTTTATCTCTTTTTGGTTAATAGCTATACCAACAGGTGTGATGTCATATTTCATGGTGGTTTTGATTACATTTCCCTGATGATTAGTGATGTTGAACATCTTTTCATTAACATGTTCACCATTTATATTTCTTCTTTGGATAAATGTCTATTTAGATATCCTGCTATTGATTTGTATGAGTTCGTTGTTAATTTTAGATGTCAACAAGTATCAGAAATATGGTCAGCAAACATTTCTTCCTAGTGTGCAGACTGCCTTTTCATTTTGTCGATTGTCTGCTCCACTGTGAAAAGCTGGCCAGTTTGATTAATTCCATTTCTTTATTTTTTTGCTTTGTTTATTTAAACTTGTGGTATGGTAGCCAAAAACTCACTGCCAAAGTCAACATCAAGGAGCTTTTCCCTATATATTGTTCTAGAAATTTTATGGTTTCAGATATTACTTTTAGGACTTTCAAGAGTACAAACAGTAAGAGATGTTGGAGTGGATGTGGGGAAAAAGGTACACTTTTACATTGCTGATGAAGTTGCAAATTGGTACAACCACTCTGGAAAGCAGTGTGGAGATTCCTCAGAGAAAAAGGAATGGACTCACCTTTTGACCCAGTTATCCCACTCCTTGGTTTATACCCAAAGGACTTAAAATTAGCATACTACAGTAATACAGCCACATCAATATTTATAGCAGCTCAATTCACAATAGCTAGATTGTGGAACCAACCTAGATGCCCTTCAGCAGATGAATGGATAAAGAAGCTGTGGAATATATACACAATGGAATACTACTCAGCCATAAAGAAGAAGAATATTATGGCATTTGCAGATAAATGGATGGAATTGGAGATTATCATGCTAAGTGAAAGAAGCCAATCCCAAAACAACAAAGGCTGATTGTTTTCCCTGATAAGTGGATGATGATATAGAATTGGGTTAGCGGGGTGGGTGGTAAGAGAGGAATGGAGGAACTTTAGATTATGAAGAGGGAAATGAGAGGAGTAGGGGGAGAGTCATGAAAAATGGTGGAATGAGACAGACATCATTGCCCTATGTACATGTATGATTACATGACTGGTATGAATGTACATCATGCGTGCACAATCATAGAAATGAAAATTTGTACCCCATTTGTGTACAATGAATCAAAATGAAGTCTGTAAAATTTTAAAAAATAAATTAAAAATGAATAAAATTGATATTTGTGTCTGGTGTAAGATAAGGGTCCAATTTCATTCTTTTGTATGTGAAAATCCTGTTTCCCCAATAATATGTACTGAAGAGGCTATTTTTTCCAATATATTCTTCTCTTTTTCTTTTCTCTCTCTCTCTCTTTCTTTTCTTCTTTCTTTCTTTGTACTGAGGATTGACTCAGGGGGCACTTAACCACTGAGCAACATCCCCAGCCCTTTTTATTTTTTTTTATTTTGAGACAGGGTCTTGCTAAGTTGCTTAGGGCCTCACTAAATTTACCAATGGTGGCTTTGAATTTGCTATCCTCCTGCCTCAGCCTCCCAAACTCCTGGGATTACAGGCATGTGCCATCATGCCCAGCCTAAATGTGTTGTCTTGATGTCTTTTTTTTTGGAAAATAGTTGACCGACTGTATATGTTTGGAATTATTTCTGGTATCTCTATTCCTTTCCCCTGATGTATGTCTGTTTTTATGCCATCAGCATACTGTTTTGATTACTCTAGCTTTGTAATATAATTTAAGGTCAGGAAGTGTGATGCCTCCAACTTATTTTTGTCAGAATTTCTTTGGTTATTCAAGGACTTTTGTGATGTGTTATAAACTTTAGAATTGTTTTTATATTTCTCTGAAAAAAGCCTTTGGAATTTTGATAGGGATTGTGCTGGATTAGCATATTGCTTTGGATATTATGGGCACTTTAACAATTTTAATTCAGATTCATGAACATGAAATATTTTTCCACTTATTTGTGTATTGTTTAGTTTCTTTCATCAATGTTCTGTAGTTTTCAGTGTAAATTTCCTTAATTTTCTTTGTTAACTTTATTTCTAAGGATTTTTAATTTGTGTTTATTTTTTCATTTGTTTTGAGTTTTGATTTTGGATATTATTACAAATCAGATTGCTAACTTGATTATGTTTTGCTACATCATCTTTTTTTATAGAAATGCAACTGATTTTTGTATGTTGATTTTGTATCCTGCAACTGTACTGAATACATTTATCGGTTCTAACAGTTTTTTGGAATAGTTTTTGGGGTTTCATAATTATAAAATTACATCATCTGCAGAGAGAGATAATTTTCCTTCTTCCTTTCCAAATTGGATACCACTTATTTCTTTTTCTTTACTGAGTCCTGTGGCTAGTACTTCCAGTACAGTGTTAATAGAAGTAGCAAGAGAATGGTTATCCTTGCCTTGTACCAGATTTTAGAGGAAAAGCCTTCAGTTTTCCACACATAGATTTTGGTGTGCAAACATGAAAAATTGTGGCTTTTTCATAAATGGCCTTTATTATGTTGAAGCACTTTCCAACCCTACCTAAGCTATGGGCAGTGTTCTTCAAAAAGAAAAAAGTGTTGAACTACGTTGAATGCTTTTCATTCATCAATTGAGATGATTGTGTTTTTTATCTTTCAGCCTGTCAATGTGATATGTCACAATGATTGATTTGTATATGTCAAATCAGCCTTGTAGGACTTGAATTAATCCCACTTGGTCATAGTGTATAATATTTTTGGCAGGTCACTGAATTATGTTTGCTAATGTGTTTAGTTTTTTTGAGAAATTTTTCATAAGTGTTTGTCAAAATATATTGGCTTGCAGTTTCCTTGTGATATCTTTGTCTGGCTCTAGTATCAAGGTAATCCTGGACCTGTAAAATGAGTTAAGAAGTGTTCCATTCAGTTCTCATTTTTGGAGGCGTTTTAAAACATGGGTATTAATACTTCTTTGAATGTTGGTAGAGTTTAGCCATGAAGTCCTGTAGTCCTAGGCTTTTCTTTGTTGGGAGGTTTTTAATTACTATTTTAACCTCTTTGTTTGTTATTGAACTGTTTTGGATCTCTATTTCTTCCTGATCCAATATTGGCAGATAACATACTTCTGGGAGGTTATCTGTGTCCTCTAGGTTACTCCATTTGTTGGTGTATAGTTGCTCATTATAGTTCCTTTATCTTCCTTTCTAATTCTTAGATGTGTGTGAAAATGTCTGCACTTTTGTTAATGATTCTATTTATTCATGTTCTCTTTTTTTCTTAATCTAGCTAAACATTTGTCAATTTTTTTCAAAAAATCAACTTTGAGTTTTATCAATTTGGGTTTTTTTTTTTCTAGTCTCTATTTTATTTATTTCTGTTCTGATATTTATTATTTCCTTCCTTCTGCAAACTTTGGGATTAGGTTGTTCTTTCCACCTCCTTAAGGTATAATGTTAGGTTGCTCATTTGGGATTTTTCTTTTTTAATGTGAGTATTTATTGAACAGAACTCTGAAGCACCTTTAACTTTGGTGATAGAGACATGCATTTACACAGGTGATAAATTTGGACAGAACTATGTTCCCACAAATGCACATACAGGCATAAAATGATGACAAGGAGCACTAGGGAAATCTGAATAAGATTGGTGGACCACATCAATGTCAATGTCCTGGTTGTGATATTATACTAGAATTTTATAAGCAAGTATCATTTGGGGAACATGGGTTAAATGAGAATTTCCCTGTATTATTGCTTACATCTGCTCATGAATCAACAGTTATCTCAATAACACTTTCAATTTCACAACCAGAATTGCATCTGTCTTTCTCTCTAGCTATCATCTATCTACCATCAGGCATCTATCTGACATACTTCAGGGAAGGCTTGTGAATTTACATTTACAAATGCAGGGAAAGGTAGTGAGTTATTCCTACTTTTCTTAAAAGAACTGTAATTAATCAAGAAATCTGTTTAAGTTAGTATCCAGTTTGCATATCTCACATCTCAATAATGCTGAGTGGTAAATGACACAGTTAGCTTTTATACATTATACTCAGGAATTTTACTAGCAGGATCTTAATTTAACTGTACAATAACATTGTAAATTATGCTATTAGAACCCTATTTTATATGACAAAATACCTTCCCAATGCTCCACAGACTGTGAATGATAGGCAGGGAATTAAATGTAGCTTTTTGTCCAAGTCAAGCATACTCACAGTGTCTCAGCCCATTCATCCAGAGGTTCTCCCACCCAGGCCTGAAGCGTTGGCCTTGACCTTCCTTCTTCTGTATAAAAAAAGGTACCATTTAAGTATTGGTGAAAGTACAAAATATTTCTTTCCTTTGGCCCTCAAGCACTCACCACCTTGAGATTCATTCGTGCACTAGCTTTTGTCTCTGTTAATGCTGCAAAAACCAGGGTCAGACCATCAAGTAGTGTGCATTCTAAGAGATGCCCTCTCCTGAGATGGGACTCCTCAGTTCCAAGGAGCCCCTTGTCTAGGTTTGAGAAATCCCAAGGGGCAGAGCTTCATATATGCAGCACAGGCTGGCACCAAAGAACCCAGGTCAGATTAGAACCTAACCTGACAGTAATCAGCTCTTTTTACTTCTCCACCTCAGCAACTTCCCAGAGAATTCATATCCAAAGCCCTTAACCACATGGAACAAGCATCAAGTTCAACATAAGTCATGTAGGATTGGCTCCAACTAGTTCCCACAGAGTCCCTCCCACTCTAGGTCAGGGATGTCTGGAGGAAGGTAGGGTGTCTAGCAGGCTTTGGAAAATCTGAGTCTTTTTAAGAAATGGCATGATTACTGTAGTGGCTACTGATCCCAGGCATGCTTCTCAGTGCTATTATTATGCTTCCCTATTTTCATCCTTCAAAAGATATTGCAGAAAGGAGTTTCTGGGTGCCTTGGTCAATATTTCCATCCTCTCAATCTCAGGACCAACTCTGACCACCAGAGGGCACCTTCCCACTGTAGCTTTGAGAGCAAAGCCTACCCTTAGCCAAGCACATTGTTCCTAAGAACCCCTAACTTTCATTAACAAAGTAGGATTGGTAAAGAGTCTCAGAACTGGAAAAATTCATAAAGGGAACATTTCAAGGTGAGGTGTGGGTACCTATGACTTCACTCTGTTGATTTATTTCACCTGAACCTTGTCTTCTGTTGAAGTTAACAACCTCAAGCATTTAATTAGGTTATACTTCAATTTCCTTTTCTTTTTTCTTTCAAAGAGTTATATATGCTTAGGAACAAACATAGAGAGAAGTCTGCCTGCATCTGACCAATAAGGAGTTGTAGACACTGTGGGTCAGGCTTGCTTTTCGGGTTTGCTTTTTTCAATCAGTAAATCATTCTTTTTGATCTATTTAATAATCAAAATATTCCCCCAAAAGGCATTCTTTAAAAGTCCCCTATGACTCTTGTTCCTTTTTCATTATTTGTCACTATAGGGATACTAAATTTATCAATAAGCTGCAAAAGGCATAAGATTTGTCAAAAATGGGAGGTCATAATTATAAAAAATCAGTTGATCCTTGGTTAGTCACGAAGCCCTGTGGTTGATGGAAATGAGAAGGAAGGTGTGAAATGCAATGCAGATTTTAAAAAGAAAAATAAATGAATAGTGCATGAGGTTTTCTTTCTCGTTCCTCTATGTTGAATTTTGTTATCTTGTTGTGAGGCTGATTGAGCAAATTTAAAAGCTTGCCCACAAATTCTCACCTTTTTGTTCCTATCCTTTCTGGCTTGAGTAAAAGATTAGTACGTGGTGAAGACTAAAGAAAATTGCCACTGACTTCACGACCTGAATCATCCAAATTGCAAGGACCAGAGGGTCAGTAAGTTTCCTACCTGGGATCATCAATCACCACATTTTATAAAGGGAAGGGTGGAGCATGCTCTTGTGTCTAACAGAATGTGAACCTTCAGCCTCACATTCAGTGTGGTTCTTGAAAAGCGTTTCTTTCCTCGCTCGTGGTTCCATGACCAGCTGTCTGGGAAGTTGGCCATGCTGCTATCATACAAGGTCACAGGCACACTTTTCAAGGTTCTGCTTCTCTCTTTCTATCTGAGAGCTTATCCTTTCGTGGCTTAAATCTCACCTTTGTCTGCATATGACCCTCAAATCAATTTTTTCCTGCTTCATGCTAATCTCTCCTAAGCTGTTTCAGTGCTGTTATTTGGAGTCCCTGATTGCAGTGTGTTCTGCATGACAGCAGAAACCAATTCTGCATATAATTGGGAGATCTGCTTGCGTATCTGTAATGAAGGTCTATTCAGCCTCCCAGCCATTCCCTTCCTCAACTTATTCCAGTAGTTTTTTTTTTTTGGTTCAATGTACACAAATGGAGCACAACTATCGTTTTTCTGGTTGTATACAAAATAGAATCATGTCATTTGCATATTCATACATATACATAGTATAATGATGTTTGTCACATTCTATTATCTTTCCTTCCTCATCCCCCTCCCCTTACTTTCCTCTCTACAATCCATCAGCTTTCTAAAATGAAGGGATGGAGTTTACTTTGGCAACCCAGCACCCATACAGCATAACAGGGGGCTATGGCCATTCTTAGCTACTTGTTTTCTATTTTGACCCCAAGGGGTCCATCTGACTGGTCACTGAATTGCTGGCACATTGGTCCCCAGTGTGTTTGTCAATGATCTCCCAGCTCAGAATTCCATCTCAAAGTTACCTTCCTCCAATTAGAAACAGATCTTCCTGCTGTCCTGAAAACTGCAACTCCTGTTGTCCACATGGAGGGAATGACAAGAGACATCAGTGGACATCACTGGGAAGACACACAGATCTAGCCCTGTTTGGCCAATCTGTATCTCCCCTTCCTATTGCCATAGTCATTAGCAATCCTAATGAACTCCTTGGGGTTCAAGGGTCACCTTACCCCAAAACACTCTGGAGACCTCTCTCCCTATACCTCCACATAGGTGCTAAGCCTTGCAGCAGAGAAGTGCCAAGCCTTTTGCTGAAACCTGCCAACATGATACACTCCTTCCTGTAACATAATGAACTGATAAAGAATTCTGAGATGCCCTACATTTAGTTGCAGGTCAAGAGGGTGGAGAAAGGGAAGAGATAAGAAGAACTGATTTAACTGACAGCTTCAGGCTGAACCAAAGAAGAGAAAAGAAAAAAAACTGCTTCACATTCCTGAGCTGTATAATGAAGGTTAGCCATCAAAGCGGCATCACATCTGCTTGCAAAACCATCCAACAATAGCAATGTGAAGAGAGAGCCCACAGAGTGGGAGAAAATCTTTGCCACACACACAACAGATAGAGCACTAATCTCCAGAATATATAAAGAACTCGAAAAACCTTACCCCAAGAATACAAATAACCCAATCAATAAATGGGCCAAGGAAATGGGCAGACACTTCACAGATAAGGATCTACAAGCAATCAACAGATATATGAAAAAATGTTCAACATCTCTAGTAATAAGAGAAATGCAAATCAAAACTACCCTAAGATTTCATCTCACCCTAATTAGAATGGCTATTATCAAGAATACAAGCAACAATAGGTGTTGCCGAGGATGTGGGGAAAAAGGTACATTCATACATTGATGATGGGGTTCAAACTGGTGCAGCCACTCTGGAAAGCAGTATGGAATATCCTTAGAAAACTTGGAATGGAACCACAATTTGACCCAGCTATCCCTCTCCTTGGCCTATACCCAAAGGACTTACAATCTGCACACCACAGTGATGCAGCCACAGCAATGTTTATAGCAGCTCAGTTCACTATAGCTAGGTTATGGAACCAGCCTAGATGCCCTTCAATAGAGGAATGGGTAAAGAAACTGTGGTATACATACACAATAGAATATTATTCAGCCATTAAGAAGAATAAAATTATGACATTTGCAGGTAAATGGATGGAATTGGAGAAGATCATGTTAAGTGAAATAAGCCAATCCCAAAAAACCAAAGGCCAAATGATCTCTCTTATACGTGGTTGATGACACATAGTGGGGTTGTGGGGAGGCTTGGGAAGAATAGAGACGGGATGTATTGTATAGAAGAAAATGAGAAGTGGGGTGGGAGCTGGAAAGAAAAGATAATAGAATGACACAAACATCTATACCATATGTATATGTATAAATGTGCAAATTATATGATTCTACTTTGTCTATAACCAGAAAAATGATAGTTGTACTCCATTCATGTATAATGACCTAAAATTAAAAAATAAATTAATTAATTTTAAAAAATACCTACCTATAAAAAAATAAAAAAAAAAACTTAAAAAGAAACAAAACAAAACAACAACAACAAAAAAGCAGCAAGCACTTCTCTTATAGGTCATCTTCCTGTCCCAAGGCTTTACCCACTTTGTGTTGTCCTGTCCCTTTAATCAATAGCAGGTGTAGGCCTAATGCAAGTGATTTATGTTTTCTTATCTTCCGAGTTTTATTATAAAATACTGAGGCTTCTTAGATCTGGTAGACGTTTTTCCAACTGCTCTCTAACCATGCTGCTCAGGCTTAGGGACTTCATCCCAAGACTGCTTTTTATTTTTAGCTAGCATTAGTAACAGCTCAATAAAACCCTTGTTTCAAAGATCTCTTGGTCTTTAAATTTTTATATAACAGAACATTGAATGAACACTCATTTTATGGCAGGCATTAGATGAAGCATTACAGGTACAGGAGTCTATAAGCCAGATATAACTTCCCTGTTTTCAGGGCAGCTGGGTGTGGGGAACATTCACTAAATAATTGCACAAATAATTACTAATTATCTTTGTGATAAGCACCAAAATGGAAAGGATGTGTTATCATAAAACATACAACAGAATTTATTGTTGTTGTTGTTGTTGTTGTTTGAACTGTGATATGGGTAAGAGCCATGAGAGGGTGTCTTAAGGAAATGGCATTGTAGATGGCACCTGGAGATGGTGGCCCTAAGTCACCTGGGCCCTTAACATAGGGCCCCGTAGAGGGGGACAACCTGGAGTATCCCAGAAAATGAAGGCCATAGTGGCAGGAGCAAAGGTGATAAGGACTGACTGGTAGGTGTGCAGGCCATGAACCAGGCCATGAAGTGGCCACATATGTTTGGTGTTTTCCTCTATCTTTCCCAGTGAAATGAAGAATAACAGTTATGAGAAAGATAAAAGGTAAACTTTGGGGGAAAGCAAGAGGGCAAATGTGGGCTGAGTGGGAGCTACAGTAACAGAACTGCCTGGAACAGAGCAGATTGCTCTGGGCCTGAGGTGGGTGGGATTTAGCGATGCCCCAAGGCAGGGCATTGCAGGAACCCACAGTACTGGACAGATGTAAAGGGGAGAGAACCCAGTGGGGCTGGTGAGGATGGAAGGCAGGTGGGCTGCAGAGTGAGCATTGAGGTTTCCCTATCGCCATGAATCAGGGTCTTCCAAATGTTCTTGAACCTTTTAAATTATGTATTATTACTGAAGTAAAATGTATAATTACCAACCAAACTAAGCACATGACTAAGGAATGAAATGGAAACCAAATTCTGCTCCCTGTCTGTGGATTTCTGGGACTCAACTTGTTTTTGGTAGTAGGGATTAAACCTAGGGGCACTTACCACTGATCCACATCCCCAGCCCTTTTCTGAATTTTGTTTAGAGACAGGGTCTCACTAAGTTGCTGAGGCTGGCTTTGAACCAGCAATCCTCCTGCCTCAGCTTCCTGAGCCACTGGGATTATAGGTGTGCACCACCTGCCTGGCTACCAACTTTTCCTTATATTGTTCCTCTAGGGGATCTTTTATGCCTCACTTCTTGATTTAGACCTATTACTTCTCACCTCTTCTCTTCCACCTCCCCCTCTCAATTTTTAATAGTTGCATTTTGATTTTCACTTCTTCTGCCTTTATAACTTTTTATGAGTTCTCTGAACCTATTTTTTGATTACATCAATTGAATTGTCTCTCATCTTTCTTTTATCTGAGTGAAGAAAATGCTTGTCCTTGCACTTGCCATCACCTCTGGTGTCTGGACAAGACTTGCATATTGACCATGTTTCAGCATTTACACTCCAGTTCCCTAATTCTGAATCTTCCATGTTTGCTGTTGTAAAAGTAAACTAGAAACCGGGGCTGAAATATCCCTGAGCAGACAGAGCCAAGTAGGCTTCATGGGCACCCTCAACCTCGCTGGATTTGCAAACAAAAGAAACTAACTTGAGCTGTTTCTTATAAATGTCTACATTAATCAAAAAGACAATGTCAGATCAACCAATCAAAAGCAGCCAGTGAACTTGTGTAACACGAGATTTTCCAATGGATCGACTAAATAAGGTAACTACATAACCATAATCAATCAAATATTTTCTTTGCTTTACTTCTGAATTCATCTTATAAAAGACTTCCACTGTATTGCCCTGTGGGTCCTGATCCACTTCTGATTTGGAGCTGCTTGCTTCATGAATCATTTTTGCCCAAACTCTTTACATTTCATTGTGCTTCAGTTTACTTTTTATTCTCTAGTCACTAACTGAAAACTAAGAAACAGCACTCACAATACTAGGATGGCATTAATGACCACACTGAAAACGTCAGGAGAGCATGCTTGGATGCAGAGAGAAGGATCTAGGATTCCCAAACTGATGCATCTATGAAGCATATACCAAAGTGAAGCCAAATGAAGTTTCACAATATTTTTTCAGACTGTCCAAATAGTCTTAAACATAGCTTAGCACATTTTTTCTGTAAAGGGTCAAATAATGAATGTTTAGGCTTCCAGGCCATAAGGTCTCTCTTACAGTTGCAGAGGGAAGCAGCCATCGAAACTATATAATAAATAAGTATGACATGTTCCAATAAAACCAATTTAAAGACTCAGGTGACTGCCAACCCTTGGTCTAAAAAAAGTGGTTTCCTAAATTTAGTGAAGATCATAAACCCCTGGCAGGCTTGATAAGTTCCAGGGACCTGGTTAGTAGTATAATTCCTAAGGAGCTACCTGCACAGATGATCAGAGAATACCTGATAATGTCGAATAAAATTGCTGCCTTTGACAGCTCCCACCCAAAACACCAAACAACAGGTAGGCCTGGTTGCTATGGGAGACAACATGTACCACACTGGGGATTATTTCAGTTTAAGGGTTAAGCTTGCCCTCAAAGTGGCTACCATTGAAGGCGGCCTCCAACTACACCAGACTTTTCAGGTTGTGCAGTATGCAGTGGTCTGAGCCCTGCCACTGGGACAATGGATCTCAGGATTCCTGCAGAAAGAGTGGCCTCAATTCCCACCCATAAGACTGGAACCTGTCGCAACAAGAGACAGCTACCAGGGTGACTCAGCTCCTTCAGTTTTAAACATACAAATTGCCTAATGCTTCCCAATTACAACCCTTTCAAAGGCCAACTGTTAACTTTCTGTTGGGACATTAATGGAAAGAGGTACCTGACCACAGAAATTCTGTATGTCACCTTAAGACCTGGACTGCCTATCCTCACTTAGTTACTCATTAATCCTACTGTTAAGCAGGACATTCATCAATTGAAGGGCATCTAGGCTGGTTCCACAATCTAGCTATTGTGAATTGAGCAGCTATGAACATAGTTGTGGCTGCATCCCTATTTTTTGCCAATTTTAAGACCTTTGGGTATAAACCGAGGAGTGGGATAGCTGGGTCAAATGGTGGGAACATTCCAAATTTTTTGAGGAATCTCCATACTGCTTTCCAGAGTGGCTGTACCAATTTGCAACTCCACCAACAATGTATGAGTGTGCCTTTTTCCCCACATCCATTTCCACACTTGTTATTGCTAGTGTTCCTGATAATAGCCATCCTAATTGGAGTTAGATGAAATCTTAAGGTGGTTTTAATTTGCATTTCTCTAATTATTAGAGATGATGAGCAGAACCAACCTAAATGCCCTTCAATTGATGAATGGATAAAGAAACTGTGGTATATACATACAATGGAATATTACTAAACCATAAAAAGAATAAAATTATGGCATCTGTTGGTAAATGGGTGGAGTTGGAGAATATCATGCAAAGTGAAATAAGCCAAGTCCAAAAATCCAAAGGCCGAATGTTTTCTCTGATCACATGCTGATACATAACGGGGGAAGTGGGGGAGGGGTCATGGGGGGACAAGAAAAGAATGGAGGAAATATGGATGTTGTAGAGGAAATGCAATGGGAGGGGATGGGGGAAGGAAAGATAGTAGACTGAGACAGACATTTTTACCTTATGTACATGCAAGATTATATCAACCATGCGAATCTACATTGTGAAAAAAAGATATATTCCTTGCTGTATAATTATATCAAAATGGGTTCTACTGCCATGTATAATTAAAAAGAACCAATAATAAATAAATAAATAAATAAATAAATAAATAAATAAATGTAGGACAGGTTCAGCAAAGTTCCATCATTAAACAATAATAGTGTATTTCTAAGATCTAACCCCAGGAGCTCAACCAACTCCATCAACAGCTCTTTCTGGAGCTGAGAAGTCCAGAGGGAATACGCCCAGCCCTTCCTTATATAAACGTGGTCAGTGATGGGGAGATGTTCCAAGATGGTGTGACTCACAGAGGGATCCATGCAACTAAAACTGCTGGAGCCCACTGGGCCATTGCAGTTCTCTGCTGTGAGGACAGTCACCGTTTGGCTGACACTGAGTAAGGACGCTCTGCTCGATGAGTGAAAACCCTGTGTAATAGCAATGGCAAAACAGCCAACGGTAATAACAACTTGGTACTGTCCCTTTATAGACTTCAGGGCTAGCTACGAGCTAGTTGTATGGTTCTGTGATTGATAGATTAGTGATTATGCCACTAAGGACTCCCCCAAAAGTGACAGAATCATAGCTTGTAGACTGGGAAGATTTGTTTACCACTCACATTGATGCTCATGGACAAGAATCACTTGAAATCTCATTGTTCAAGACTACTAAAGTTTTCTTTGGTACATGACTGGTCACTGGGAATTGAACTCCATTTCTAGCCTTTCCCTAGAGGTCAGGAGATGGTGCTTATAGTTCTGATCCTCAGGCAACCAGCCCCTATCCTGAAACTATCTAGCACCCCGCTGCCAACAGTAACCTCATTAGCACGGACTCAGTTCTCAGATGTGGTGCAATAGTTTGAATCTTGAATGTCTCCCAAAAACCCATTGTTCGAAGCTTGATCCCTAGGATGGCTCTATTGGAAAGTGGCAGAAACTTTAAGAGACGGGACTTGTAGAGGCCCTTGGGCCCTTAGAGGTATGCCTTCAAAGGGGATTGTGGGGCCCCAGCCTTTTCTTCTTTCTCTCTTTTGTCCTACCAGGTGCTCCCACAAGGTTGTGCAGCTTGGCCACAGGCCCAAAAGCAATCAGTTCAACCAATCAGGGAGTAAAACCTCAAAAATCATCAGCGAAAATAGAACTTTTCCTTTGTTAAGCTGATTATCTCAGGTATTTGTTATACGATGGAAATGTGATTAACACTGGTTTTAAAGAATAAAGATACCCCTATCATTCGGACAATTGTAAGGCTTTAGCAGTTGTGTCATAAAAATCAGAGACAATTAACAAATAAATATATATTTTTATTGTACTACACAACATAATTAGGAATACAATCCCCCAGTATTTGTGGTATCCATGGGGGTCTGGTTCCAGGACACCCCCTGCCAACCCTAATACCCAAATTCATTGATGCTCAAGTCTCTTATCTAAAATGACATAGTGTTTGCATAAAACCTACTTACACACATCCTCCCACATATTTTAGATCATTTCTAGATGACTTATAACATCTAATAAAATGTAAATGCTATGTAGTTATTTAACTTTGTTGTTTACGTAATAAGGACAAGAAAAAAAGTTTGTGTATATTCAGTAGAGACACATTTTCCCAAACATTTCATCCCACTATTTTGGCCAAATCTACAGATGCAGAACTCAGATACAAAGAGTTGATGGTACACTGATCTAGACAGTGTAGTATTCACAGAAGAACAGACAAAATATGCATGAAAAGAATAGAGAATCCAAAAAGGATTTCACACAAATAAGCCCATTAGAGTTTTTTTTTTTTTTTACAAAGATACAAAGGTTTTCAACAGAAGAAGGGTAATTTTTGACAAATTGTTGTAGAACAACTGGGCAAGCAATAGAGGGAAGGAAGGAAGGAAGGGAGAGAGAGGAGGAAGGAAGGAAGGAAAGGAGAGGAGGGAGAGAATGGTAGAAGGAGGGAGAGAGGGAGGGACAGAGAGAAAAAGGAAGGAGGAAGAAAAGGAGGGAGAAAGGCAGGCAGGCAGGAAGGCATTGATTTAAACTTCACAGCATATACAAAACCACCTAAAATTTCAAAATGAATCATGGATATAAATGCAAAATGTAAAATTAGAAAACTTTTAAAAAAGATAAAGGAAAAGAATCTTCGGGATATATTACTAAGAATAACTTTTTAATACTTGGTACGAAAAGCATGGTCTATAAAAAGAAAATGAGTAAAATGAACCTCACCAAAAATTTGCTTTGTCAGTGCCCATAGGAAGAGAACGAAAAGCTAAGGAAAATATTGTGAACAATATATCAACAAATTACCTGTATCTGAAGCATATATAAAGAGAACTTAAAACTCAAATTTAAAAAACAAATTATGAAAATAGGCAAGATGCATTTTACTGAAGAAAATATATAGATGACAAATAAGCATATCAAAGATGTTCAACATCACAAGCCCTTAGGAAAATGCAAATTAAAATGACAAAGAAATATTACTGCACACCTATCAGAAAAGGTGAATCAAATAAATAATGAGGACAACAATCAAAAACAGTGGGAACATCAAATCCTGGCAAGAATACCAGGTAAGAGGATCACCATACACTGCAGGTAAAAATGTAGAATGGTACAATGGTAAAGTCACTCTGGAAAGACTGATACTTTTATAAATCTCGATATACTTATTATACATCCTAGCAATTATGCACTTGGGCATTTATCCCAGAAAAATAGAAAATTACATTCATATAAAAACTTATGTATAAAAGTCCATAGCAGCTTTATTCATAATATCTGAAAACTGGAAATTACCCAATGTCCCTCAGTGAGTAAATGGCAAAACTGTGGTATAGTCATATCATGGAATAGTCTCAGCAATAAAAAGGAGCAATTGGATGAAGCTCAAGGAAATACTGCTGAGTTTTTAATAATATCCAGTCTTAAAAGGTACACACTAAAGTATTCTATTAATATAACACTGTTAAAATGACAAAATTATACAGATGGAGAACAAATTTCTAGTTGTCCTGAGTAAGTGATAGGAGAGGTCAGTTACTTTAAAAATTATTAAAAGAGATTTACGATGATCCATTTTGTAACTTTTTGATATGTTTTAATTAGTTATACTTGACAGTAGAATCACATCTGTTGTATAATTATATATGTGCATAGAGTTATAATGTCGGATTCATTCCAATGTCCTTTCTACTCCTAGACCCCCTCCCTTCCCTTCATTCCCCTCTGCCTAACCCAAAGTAGATCTATTTTTCCCTAATCACCCCCATTGTGAATTAGTATCCACATATCAGAGCTATCGTGGTTGTCACACAGATCTATAAATAAGGTAAACTTGAATAGAAATAAGTATCCCCAAATAGACAAATGAGCACTTATAAAATAGGTAGAATTTGAATGAGGACTATGTATTGCATCACAGCCAATCTCCTGCTTGTGATATTGTACTATTGTCTTGCTAGGTGTTACCACTTGAGGGCGTTGGTGAAGGGCATCTGGGATCTCTGTTGTTTCTTAGATCTACATATAAATCTATAATTATCTCAAAACCAAAAGTTCAAACATATATAAATACATCATATTCTGGCTCCAAACCTACCACTAAAATCTGGGGATAACTCTGAAGTTGTCCCTGGATTCAGGGCTCAGGAGCATAGACAGCATTTCAGGGTGAATGGATCCTTGCTCATGGGACCAATAAACTCATAAGCTCATGCTTAGGGTGCAGCAGAGCAAATCTGGGGAGAAAATGTGGAGTTGAAAGATTTTAATAATTGATATTTTAGTAGAAGCATTTCAGTAAGTAGTCATAATGAGGCAGGGGGAGAGGAAAATAAATAAATTCGGAAGGAAAGAAAAATTAGAAAATCGCCAGTTGGTAAATTATAGTGAAATAAGTGACGCAAAGATCATCAGGGGATGCCGAAAAGCACTAAAGCAAGATGATGAGGAATGACATATAATGACATATAATGTCACCCAGTAGAGAGCTTGCTGACTGAAATGGGGAAAATGTACCTTTTGGTGGAGCAGGCTGGTGGTTACACTTAGCCAAGTGGTCAAATTAGCATCACTAACAGAGACTTACTAACATTATGTGCCTCCTGGTGATGTGAATCACAGATGCTGTATTCTTGCCAAAAATATTTAGTGCAAATCTAAGCATACTTTCAAATCAATATCTCAGTTGCACCAACCTTGGAAAATAGAAAAATGAACCAATTTCAGAATATGTACTATTCCATAAGCCCAGTTTCTTTGATAAATCAATATTATCACAAAAGGAAAGAGGATTATCTGTATTGAAGAGTATACCAACAAATGTATTGACCATAACATCTTGAATGCACCTGATCTCATCTGAAGAGTATACCAACAAAATGTATTTGCGTGGATGCAAATCTTTTTCTAGTTTCAATAAAAGTTATTTTGGGGTCACCTGAAGAAATATGAATGCAGACTGTAATCAATGATATTATGGAATTACCTTTAATTTTCTTAGCTTTGATTTTGAGATTGTGGTTTGATAGCAGAATGTTCCAAATTTGAGAAGATACAGGTTGGACTTTCAGTGGGGAGAGACCATGATATCTGCATTGCTCTTCCTTCTGAACATAGGTTTGGAAGAGACAGACATTAATGAGGTAGAACACTTCAGCAGTGCCTTAGCAGTGTTTCCTGACCAGGTTTGCACATCTCAGGGTGCGTGATGTTTTCTTAATGGAATGCCCAAGGGAACACAATCAAGTGCATACAAAGTGCAGACCTTGTGCACAGCACTTTGCATGGGTTATTTCATTTCATCTCAACACCCCTATGGGTAGAAAATGCAGCAGACTGGACATGCAGCTAATTGAAGAATTGGAACACTTATTACAGAATGCTCTTAAGAAATTGGACTCCCGAGGACCAAATACACTCATTTTTGCCTTAGCACAATGTTAATAGTTTAAGTGGCTCCAGAGAGATCTTAAGAATATTATAACTCTCATTTTTCCTATACCAAGTATCAATGTGAGTATAAAATTTAGAAAATTCTGCCTCTGTTATATCTAAACCCCTTAACTCCACGGTCAGTTCTGAATGTGCAGCACTAATGTATGCACAGAATGTGTATGATGGACAAAAGGAAAATTCAGCAATCAGAGACAAAAGATGTAACTCTGGAAAACTTAAGCTTTACAGTGAATCTGTAAAGTTAATTTATGAATAACTAGAAGAGAGGGGTTTGAGGGATCTAGCACAGAGTATAATGAGATGAAAATGTTCATTGCCTTGATTTGGTAATACATGTTGTATACATGTATTGAAAATGACTCTGTACCATATAAATATGTATGATTATTATGTGTTAATTTTTTTAATTTAAGGAGGTGTTAGTGTTAACTACCCTGATTTGATCATCACAAACACTACAATGTGTCAAATTATGATACCGTATCCTACAAAATTGTGCAATTATTTTAAAATCTGAATTAATTACAAGCGTATTTCCTGATGCTCTCGTAGATCTAAAGAATATTCATGAACCACTTCCTATTCATTAGGCAGAACTTTCAGGATTATATAGCATCAAGCAGTCTTTCCTATCTGAAAGCTATCCTGTAGTGATGAGTATGAAATAGAAAAAAATCTAGTGGCTACAGACTTTGGAGCCATTACATGTTTTTTTTAAATTCATCTGGTATTTAAACTCTATATTTAGCACTTTAAATTTTGAATTAAATGGGATAATTAATTTTACTGACCCTTTTGGAATTAATGAAATGGAAATCTTTCAAAGAATTATGTGAAATTTCAAATAAACACAGAAGAATTTATGAATGAAGATGAATAGGAAATGGAGAAAATTCTAATGGACTGCAGTACTTTGTGAGCGGCAGACCGAGAAAGATAAAATGTAAATGTTGAATCTCGTACCACTGATGGCCAAATCTCCTACCTCAGACTGTGTCAAGTAGTCAGTACCTACTGAACTGACATTTCAGCTCAATGAATTATTTGGCCCTACCGGTATTAAGGAGTCTGGTTCCTGTTGATCTGAACCTGGAAAAATGGATTAATGAGGAATTAAAAGGAGAGTTAACAAACTCCTTTAATTTATAAAGAATTTCATTTGTGCCCATTTGGTCTTTTGAAATCTTTGCAATAAAATCTATACATTGTATGAAATAATTCTATTAATTTTGATTTTGAGAGAGACTGAACTTTTACCAGTTAGGTTTTGATTTTGTTTTCCTGGAGGTTTCTAACACTAGACTGACCAAGTTTATTAAGGTTCAAAACTGGGGTTTTGCTGTAGTTGTTATTTGGTTTGGTTTTAAAGCATCAGAAAAACTGTAAGGAGAGGCATAATGTTGATATAACCATATTTTATAACTTCATTTATCCAGCTTTACTTTGATTTGCTAACAATGATTCCTCCACAATCACACCAGGGGAAATGAGTTATAGAAAAAATGTAAATATGTAATTGCCAGTGCACCTATCCTTTGCTGTCCACCCTCACATCCTGCATTTGTTTTTAGGAGTGCCCAAAACAAGAATTGTTCTAGAGCCATCTTATATGAGAGCTTTCCTAGTTAGGAACATTGTTTCCATAATCTTAAACAAAGATCATGCTGAAGAACAGAGAATAAGAAGCCACTGAAGACTCTAGCAGTACCTGAAATGCTAATCTCATGGGATCACTGAAATATTCAAATTTTTAGAAGTATCATCCAGAGAAATAATCACAGGAAAAACGCAATTCAAAACAGAAGTCACTTGTGTTTGTGGAAGAGAGTGTCACCAAACTAAAGAAGAATATTCCAAGATATTAACAAAGTTTTCCTGGGGACATTTTCAAGGATCACAATTATAGTGGTCCCCTTACTCATGGGTTATGTTCTAAGATCTGCAATGGATGATTGAAACTGCAGATAGCACCCAACTCTGAATATACTATATTTTCCCTATGCATACATATCTATGATAAAGTTTATTTATAAGTAATCCACAGTAAGAAATGAACAATAGCTAAAAATAAAATGGAATCATTATAACAATATACTGTAATAAAAGTTATTTAAAACTTATGAATTATTTATTCCTGGATTTTTACATTTAATATTTTTGGACTGTGGTTGAC
This sequence comes from Glaucomys volans, assembly GCA_020662805.1. Classification (NCBI taxonomy): domain Eukaryota; kingdom Metazoa; phylum Chordata; class Mammalia; order Rodentia; family Sciuridae; genus Glaucomys; species Glaucomys volans. The sequence continues at coordinate 499,653 of JAJEJO010001146.1, read as the reverse complement.
TGTGAGTAACTGTAGCTATGGAAATCAAAATTGCAGATGAAAGGGGACTCCTGTATTTTTTATAACAATGTGCAAATTTCAGTGTTTTTGAAAAGGTTCCTGTAAAACAATTGTACCACTAGAGTTTTTCACAAAAATGCAGATGTCACTTGTACTGCATGGAATCCTAAAGAGAAAAGGGAAAGAGATTTAAGGTCATCCAAGCAGAAATTTGCACTGAGTAGAAAAGTGTTGAGGTTTGGATATGAGGTGTCCCCAGAAAGCTCATGTGTGAGACAATGCAGGAATGTTTAGAGGTGAAATGATTAGATTCTGAGAGTTGTAGCCTAATCACTGGATTGATTCATTGGCTGGATTAGTAATCTGAATGGATTAATAGGTGGTAACTATAAGCATATAGGTCTTGACTGGAGGAAGTAGGTCACTGGGGAGCATGCCCTTTTTCTCCCTTTTCCCTTCCCTCCCTTTCCCCACTTCCTGGCTTCCATGAACTGAGCTGCTTTCCTCCACCATGCCCTTCTGCCATGATGTTCTGCCTCATCTCAGGCCCAGAGCTATGGAGTCAGCTGACCATGGTTTTAGAGGTTTAAAACTGTGAGCCAAAATAAACGTTCCTCCTCTACATTGTTTTTGTTAGATCTTTTGGTGACATTGATGCAAAGCTGACCAACACAGATGGCTGCATTGCAGAGCCTTCCTGCTCCAAAAGAAGAGAATGGCATGAGTCCTCCACATAAGCAGATGAATGAAGCCAATCACAACTCTCTGTTGCCACAAAACATTCCATACCTCCATATACTCGATGAAGACAAAGAGAGAACATCTGATGACAGTAGCAGAGCAGAACATTGAAGAATTTAAGCAGAATGCTTCTTTATGTGATTATGGGGAGAAGAAAGCATAACCAGGGAGCAGTCATTGGCATCAAAACAGCTACCATTTCATGTCCCATGGCCAGGCTTGAGGTTTCTGCTTTGCAGTACGATCTCCCCAGATGCCCCACTGCCTGCCTGTTGAATGCGTTAGGGACCCCCAGTACTCAGTGACTAAGGCCAGAAATTTTTTGCATGAAGATCTGTAAGATCATGAAGATCACAATATCTTGACTCTGAGTCGGTGTCCTTAAATATCCCCCATGTCCCAGATGAAAGTTTTCTGCCTTCCTCTCTGCCCCAAACTACAAGCAGCAACGTGCCAGCCTCCACTTGCTGGCAGGAACTATGTGACAGGCTCTTCACAGATTTTGTCTTGTTTTCTCTTCCTCATTAGCTCAGGAGGTAGATAATGGTATTTCTGTTTAAAGGATGAAAAGACTAAATTGTGGAGAGGATTTGTCCTCGTCCTTTCATTTAATGAGACACCTTATCCATCATACTTTTTCATTTATCAAAAACAGAATGCCACTCGTGGAAAGAACAGAGAAGTAAAGAAGGTATGCCATTGCCATTAAGGAATGCCACAGGTGAGGACCACACCTATGATTAAAGAGACCATCTTCTATGTTCATAGCAGCATTATTCACAGAAACCAAAAGGTGGAACAACCCAAATGTCCCCCAATGGATTAATGAATAAACAAAATGTGGTACATACTTACAAGAGAATATTACTCAGCCTTAAAATTTTTTAAAAATGACAACTGCTACAACATGGATCAATCCTGAGGATGTTATGTTGAATGAAATAAGCCAGTCATGAAGGGACTCCATTATTCCATTTTTATGAAGTACCTATAGTAGTCAAATTCATAGAGACAGATAGTACAATGCTGGTTGCCAGGGACTGACAGAGGGGAGGTACAGAAACATTAGTTTTTAAAGGGTACAGAGTTTCAATTTAGTTGAATTTTGTAGATGGATGGTGGTGATAATTGCACAACAATGTAAACTTATTTAATGGCATGCAACTGTATACTTAAAAATGGTTAAGATGATAAATTTTTATTATTCATATTCACCACAACTTAAAAATAAGGGCAATGACTTCAACTCACACACTCAATAGTTTGAAATAAGATTTCTTTGTAATTACATTAAAACTTCTTTTGACCCAATCACTCAGAGGTCCACAGGAATCCCTGAAATCTTTTTTTTTTTTTTTTTTGCAAAGGAACAGTCTTGAGATAAAAGCCTGTTTTACAACTTGTTTCTGTTTATCATCAGTGAACACTTAGGTAATAAATCATTGTTTCACTTGAAGGAAGATCTCCAAGATCCAGTAATAGACATGAGCTTAGTCTCATTGTGTATATAGCCAGAACAGCACCTGTAAGGAGTGGTCTCTGGGACTCCTCACTAGAGCAAGTCTGTCTTTTTACCATTTCTTCACAGGTGAGTCTAAGCAAGGCCTGTGGTGATAGGGAAGGTAAATATGGAAATGACCAGGGGAGAATCCTCTGGGTCAGCCCTGATTAAAGAATGAAGACATGCTTGAGTGAAGGATGTGGTCAGTCCTTGATAGTCTCAGTGACCTTGATCATACATAGGGGCAGATGGATGACCAAGGCCCTCCACTGTTCACCTCTTGTTTCCTCCCTATCAACTACTTATTTATTTCCCCATCTCTCCAGTATAACTGCTAAAGTTTGTAAATTGTTATCTGGTTTAATCCTCACAGATCTCCTAATTTTAGTTTTGAAACTTTTCAACCCTTCTACATATGGTAGTCAGGGTGATTATGATGAAAATTCTATCTAAAACATTATCCCTCCACCTAAAATTCCTCCATATTCCCTATTTCCTGGGACACATGATTAAATCCTAAAGAATGCTTGCCCAAATCTGCTCCCTGCACATTTTTCCAGTTCTCACCCTGACACAGTTTTGCACATGGTTCATAGTTCTCAGTGTCCACCCTCCAACCTTGACAAATGGTGCTTCACCAATCTGATACCCCTGCTCCTTCAATCACACCCACCCCTCCACTTCTAGCTCAGTTGCAAATTTTCCTTTAGCCATTTACCTCCTGCAAGGTTTCCATCTCTGTCACTCTTAGTGAGAGGATATTTCTCTACTTACGCTAGTTCTGGAAGTTGACTTGTTGATTCCTCTAGGATTCCCAATCTCAAACTACAGAAGAAGAGTCCCATGAAGATTGATTAATGTCTGTTTTCAAACTCGCAGCACCTGGCATGGTGCTAGTTTTTCCATGGAATCCAGTAAACACTGCTCATGAAATGCATTGTGTCAAATATTTTTGCCTCTCCCCTATCCCTCATGAAGCTCTGTTAATTCTTTTATGCACACACGCTCAAATTCATCCTTCCAGGTGTTCTTGAGTGATGCCATTTTGGTGTAGTACCCAGATCTGCCACATGGCTGGGTGAAATGGGTTCTGGGCCTTACTTTTCTCTATGGTAAGATGATTGACTGCACTAAAAGCAGTGAGAACAAATATTAACTTTATCTTTGCTTTTAGAATGATTCTCGAAACTTGTAAAAAGATCTCTAAATTCTTGGAGATAATCATGAGTTAGTCACTTGGATTTTCTTTCTCTAAAATGACTGAATTCCTAAAAAATCAAGCCATGCAGGGAGAAATAAAACCAAATTCAGATTCATATATATAAGATGGACAACATAATATAGAGGTCAGTTGGTGATTAACAATTGAGAATCTATCTGGGAAATTCCCTTGCTCATTCTTGTTGGAAAAGACCTTGAAAGCCTGTGGCAAATGGGTGAAGGCACACTATTAAAATTTTTATTAGGCTGTCAGCATTGTGTATCTTCTCGAAAAACATGCAGCCCATAAAAACATTCTTCAGTTCTCTCCAGCAGATTTGATGCAATTTCCTTCAATGCTGCTTAGTTATATTTAATGCCCTTGTTATACTTATGTCCAAAAAGCAAAGAAAATAATGCAGAGCAAGCCATATTCTAAAATGAAAAGCATTACAAGGTAAAATAATTGAAATTCTAGGTCCTCCAAAAAAAAAAAAGAGCAAAGCAGAGTGGACCTCATATTATGTAGCATCTCTCTGAACCATTTTATTTCCAAACTTTGCAAAGCAATAGGAAACTCGTTAACTTTTATAGCCAGACAAAAAGGTAATGGCATTTGTAGCTATGGAGATGTAATTGGGCTTTTATTTAAATGTGGCATGGAGTTTGTGCTCATTTTAGGAAACAAATGAACAGCAACAAATCATCTGCCGAATCCATCATCCATGTGGTGTTTACGCTGGTGGAACTGGGCACTCGCCTAATGCCACTTTCTTATGTTGCTATCAAACTACAGATCTAAGGCTTGATGGAAACCAACCTCCTGAAAGTTTGAGTAGTAAGAGTAATTATATTAATAATAATAATAATCAGATTATGTCCCCATTGTTGTGTTTAAGTAGAAAAAGTAAAGCAGCAAAATACAATTCTTAACTTTGTAATGAAAAAACACCATATTTGATTGCTTTTTTGTCTCTACTAAATAAAAGCTCCTTTCTTGGCCTCTAATTCTAGTTTCTTTCTCAATTTGGCAATTTCCTCCTCTGCTAAGTATTATATTATCTCCATGCCCAATTAGGTAGGCTTAGAGAAACGTGAGAAGAACCTTTCAAAAAGGATTCCTGGTGGGTTCACACAGATTCCTAATAGATAGGAAATGTTGGACTAAGGCTCTTTGCCAAACACCCTATATTCTTCCAAAAGCAGATGACTTTTAGTAAGTTTAAAGCCCTCTTTTTAAAAGCACATAAGACTGTTAGCATTTCTTACGCTTAAAGATGACTTTCCTTATTTCCTTATTTTCACTCTCCATCAGAAACATAGCCAAAACACACACTCACACACACATACACACACACACACACACACACACACACACTCAGGGATTTCTCTGATTTATGATGGTTTGACAATTATTTTTTCAAATTCATGATGGTACAAAAGCATACTCATACAACCAGTCTGATTTTTACTTTCAAAATGATAATCAATAAATTACATGATTTATTCAACACTTTATTTCACATTAGATAATTTTGCTAAGTATTCTAAATCATGTTTAAAGTAGACTAGGTCAAGTCATGATATTTGACCTGTTAGGAGTATTAAGCACACTTTCTAGGTAAGTTGACTTTTTCTCAGAACATAACATCATTGCAAGTCAAGAAGAACTGGAAAACACACACACCACAAGGAAAAAGAAAAAGAAAAAGAGAGAGAGAAAAGAGAGAAAAGTCTATTTTGGATAAAATAGGAAAATGGCCACAATCTCAAAGTCATTTTTTTTAAGAGACGGGGTTACACACAGGGTTGTTTGCACTGGCTGGCCTCAAACTTCTGGGCTCAAGCAATCCTCTTGGTTCAGCCTCCTGAGGATCTGGGAGGACAGGAGAACACCACTGTGCCCAGCAATTTTAAAGAACTAAAGATAGATCTTAAAACCTCTCTCAGCTGAGACCTCAGGCCAGCCTAGAGATGCTCCCAAAAGGGAAGGTCCATGGTTCACTCATACATTATCACCCCAACCACTTTCACAGTGGAAGAGGGTCAGAGGTATACAGCAGCAAGATGAAGAGTCTGGGAAGGGCTCGAGAGGGTAAGCCTCAGGGGGTTTAGTCCTCAGAGAAAATAAATAGATTTTGTTGGAGGACATTCAAGGACAAATCCAAATTAAGGCCGTAGACCGCCTTCCCTAATCCACTTCATGTAATACCCCACCCTCCCCAGTACCAGCTAACGGGGCTACTGACTCCCCTTCTTCAAAGGTGATTCACACAGAGAAAAATTGACATCAAGCAATCAACTGGCTGCATTTGTTCAGTATTGGATGGAAGGAAAAAGAAAGAAACAGAGATATATGAGGATGTTTATTACAAGAGGCAGTTTCAAGGAAAGAGAATTCTGATGAGTGTTTCTTCATTGCTGCCCAATGAGAGTAGAGAGTGCGTCCCCCACTTGAAATAAGAGCTCATGTAAGAGTGGGGTATTCTCACAAAAGGTTCTGAGAGGATGGGAGAATAGGTGAACAGAGTTCTCGGAGCCCATTACAAATAGAAGGAGGCAGAAATAAAATTCTGTATGAAACAACAAAAAGGAAAAATCAAGATAGATGATATAATCAGGTTTTGACAGAGAGATCTGAAGGACATCTCATAAATTAGATATTAAGAAGAACCAGAGATCTCAGAGGCTTGGGAGGCTGAGACAGGAGGATTATAAATTCAAAGCCAATTTCAGTAAAAGCAACATAGAGAGACCCTATCTCTAAATAAAATTCAAAATAGGGCTGGGGTTGTGGTTCAGTTGTTTCAAGTGCCCCTGAGTTCAATCCCTAGTACACACACACACACACACACACACACACAAAGACGAACCAGATAATTCAAAGACTGCTTTGAAATCTGATGGTAGAGAAGGGCAAGACACACAACGGCACCACAGATCTTCCCAGCCACTATGGAACCCCAACTCCAGTTGAACTGTCCACACCACCAGCCTGGGGGAGCAAGGGAAGACACTGGCACAGATCGCTCCTTCATGTCTCCCTTGGATGAAGTCATTTCATAAAACTGGCCTTTCTGCTCTTTGACAGGTGACATCCCTTGCTTTTTAAAATACTTTCTTGAGTAGTTTTCTCTGTGAACTGTTCCCATCCACAGGAATTCTGACTCTTGCAGCTTCGCTGCAGCAGTGACACATCACCTCTACAATTCCCTTCTGGTTTTCAATCCTATGGTCCAGAGGTGGGTGGCAGTTGCATGGACCTCCTTGCTTGACCTCCCTGCCCTCTGGGCACAAGGATATCATTCCACAGGAGAGCCCAGCACTCTCTACTTGGATGGTTTTGTGCTATATGGCTCTGTTGTGGAGAGAGAAAAAAATGTTCAATTTCATTAAACTCAGAGGAGGGCTCTCTATAATGAAAAAGTGTATAAGCCACATGAAGACCTAACAGTCATGAAAACCTGCTCCTACAGACAATATATACACATTTAAAATTTAAAACCTATAGACCCTATGGGAAAAAGTAAGCAGAAGCCTTGAATGCATTGCATTTGGTCCTTGAGAGGGCAATGTTGCCCAAACTAGAAAATATTTAAATCAAATAATTGATCAGACAAGTTATTCATCAGATAAATTTTAATTATTGATCAAGTGGAATTTGGACTACACATATAGGCATGCACATATATACAAAAATATACATAAACACACATATACATCTAAAAATACACATGGACATATATGTGTGTGGAATTTGGAATACATATGTATGCGTGTGTGCAATTACCATGTAAAAAAATATATGCATCAGGTAAATTATACACACACATATGCATATACATATTCTCAATTTCAAAAAGTTAAGGAAAAATAGAAAGTTTTCTGATCCTACGCCTCTAAATCAAATCTTACAACAAAAATAGCAAATATAAAAAATCATAGGTTATAAAGGAAATTAAAACTAAAATTGCATAAATTTAAATAAAATAATGTTGATGAAACATACACATCCGATCCTATGTGATACATCGCAAGCAATGCTAAGAGTCATGTTCAGTTAATAATTCCAGTATCAGGTCATTAAAAGATAAAATTCATAAATCATTAGCTATAATAATCAAGGGACAAAAAAGGGGGAAATGGTGTTTCAATGCTAAAAAGAAAGAGCATTTATTTTTTTAAAGTCATTGATTTGCTTGATTTTATGAAAACATGTGAAAAAAAACTGAATAAATTGAATGATTTCATAGGAAATCCTCAGGAGAAATAACAAACGTGATCTTAAGAGAAAGTGAAATTTCAAATAGAGTTTTTACAGAAGAGTCAGAAAAAATGACCAACCCAAACAAGTTACTCAAAGATCAGTCCTATGTACTTTCACACAGAAAAGTTAACCCAATCTTTAAGGACTGCTTAGATGAAATGATATTTAAATTATTCAGAGCCTAGTTTACAAAGATAATATTTAAAATAATTTTTGTTTTATTAAAAACAAAAGATAGCAATCCCAACTAAGTGCAAAAAGATACAGATCCATTTTTATTATGTATATTAACATGTGTTCTAAATAAAATATTTTAAACACAAGACATCAACGTAGCATTAAACCAGTAAAACCAGCATGGCTTAATGTTGCAAAACTCCTTTATGCAAGGCATTATATGTCCATGTTATGAATTATAATGCATAAAAATGAAAAAAGCAGATAAGACCATCTCTACAAATGCTAAAAGATTTTATAACCTTCGACATCTAGTCTTAATTCTACAAAAAGACTATTTTTAAAACCATGATGAATGTGTGTGTATATATATATGTATATATATACACACATATCTATGTATATGTATATACACACACATTCATATATATATATATGTGTGTGTGCCTGTCTGTGTGTGTATATATATCTGTATACAGTTTACATGTGTATATGTATATATACATATGGAATATATGTACCTGTTCCATATATATATTCACATATACATATATATATCCCAAATCTATTATTATTCTTGATAGAAGAACCCTAGAATCATTTCCACTGGGAAGTATCACCATTAAGAAGTATTCTTACTGAAGGAAAGAACCAAGCTAGGGTGTCAACACCACTGTTGAATACTGCTATAGTGACTCTAGCTGAAAATTTTAAAAGTACAAGACATTGAAATGGGAAAGGAAGAGGGAAGGATAGAATGGATCCTAGTCAGATTATATACCTGGGAAATGAAAGAGAACCAACTGATAGAAGACAAGTAAGAGCATACATAAGGGGACTGTGTACAAAAATTAATGAGCAAAAGTTATTACACCGCACCTAAAAGTCAAAAGTAATAGCAAAATGACAGCAGAAAAAAATCTCCCTGGTTTTTAAATTAAAAATTCAAAAAGCTTCTATGAGGAAGAATGTAAAATCCCACTGAGGGACTTCAAAGAAGCTTTAAACAAATGAAAAGCCATATACAATGTTTTTAGATTAAAAGTAACAATGATTACATTTCAATTAGCCCCACATTAACCTACAACTGAGATTGGTTAGAATGCCAATAGGGTTTTTTCTTTTTTTTTTACCTTTCGAAACCACAGAAGTTGATTCTAGATTTTAATGAGAAGAAAACATTAAAAAAGGAGGTAAGTGCTGCATGTAAGAATAATGAGGGCAGAAAGCATATTTGGACATTAAAATATATTATTATAGGTATTCACTGTTTAAAAGATTGTGTTTCTAGTACATAAATCAAGAAAACAACAAAACAGAATGAAAAAATCCATAAATAAAACACAACATATTCTATTTAGTCACACTTAGTCAATTATGATGGCAACATTTTATATGAAAGAGGAAAAATATAGATTATTCAATATTTTGTGTTGACAACTTATTTAGAAAAAAATATGTTGGAGTTCTAGCTCCAACTAAATAAATTCTAAATACTTAATCTCAATTCTTAAAAAAGAAAACACAAAAATACTAGGAAAGCAAGGCATTTTTCATTAAGAAGTGGAAGGGCAAAGGCATTTTAAACTACTACACAAAACCCAAAGCCATAAAATTATTGATTAAATCCTCTATATGAAAATGATGCATTCTATCTGCATATAAAGTACAGTTGAAATGAAATATTTTGTTTCTCACATATCTGTAAAATACTATACATATACCTATTCTATGTGATATATGTATTACATTATACACAACATATATTCCATATAATATATATAGATACACATATTATGTTCCATATATATGTATATGACCAAACCAAATGCCCAATAAAATGAACAAATGATAATAAAAAACATTGCAAGGCATAGGTAAACAGCACAAGAAAAACTGTTAAGTCTCTTTCATCATTTAAAGATGAAGATTAAAACCAATGACTTTTTTTATTTATTTAATTTTGATTCATTGAACACAAATGGAGTACAGGTATTGTTTCTCTAGTTGTACACAAAGTAGAGTCACACCATCTGTGCACTCATACATGTACACAGGGCAATGATGTCTATCACACCTTCTGTTATTATTATTACCCTCCCGCCCCAACCCCACCCCTCCCTTCCCTCTATGCTATCTATCCTTCCTCCATTTTTGCCACCCTTCCACCCCGCATTATGCATCATCATTCACTTATCAGAGAGACCATTAGGCCTTTGGATTTTGGGGATTGGATAATCTCACTTAGCATAACAGTCTCCAACATCATCCATTTACCTACAAATGCCATAATTTTATTCTTCTTTATGGCTAATATTCCATTGTGTATATATACCACAGTTTCTTTATCCATTCATCTATTGAAGGGCATCTAGGTTGGTTCCACAATCTAGCTATTGTGAATTGAGCAGCTAGGAACATTGATGTGGCTGCATCACTGTAGTAATCTGATTTTAAGTCCTTTGGGGATAGGCCAAGGAGTGAGATAGCTGGGTCAAATGGTGGATCCATTCCAAGTTTTCTAAGGAATCTCCACACTGCTTTCCAGAGTGGCTGCACCAACTTGCACTCCCACCAGCAATGTATGAGTGTACCCTTTTCCCCACATCCTCGCCAACACCTGTTGTTGCCTGTATTCTTAATAAAAGACATTCTAATTGGGGTAAGATGAAATCTTAAGGTGGTTTTGATTTGCATTTCTCTTATAACTAGGGATGTTGAACATTTTCTCATAAATCTGTTGATTACTTATAGATCTTCCTCTGTAAAGTGTCTGTTCATTTCCTTGGCCCATTTATTGATTGGATTATTAGTGTTCTTGGTGTAAAGATTTTTGAGTACTTTGTAGATTCTGGAGATTAGTGCTCTATCTGAAGTGTGTGTGGCAAAGATTTTCTGGTTCAAATTTGATAAGCAGTTGGAGGAGGTATGTTTCATACATGGCTAGTGGCAACACAATTTGTTGCAACCTCTTTAAAGAATAATAAAGTCCTAGCTTATCAAAATTAAGAGTTCACGTACTCTAACACACCTATTTTTGCACAATTGAGTAAACAAGTCACATGATGACTTACTATGTGATGATTGCATTTTTTGTAATAGCAATACGGACAGTTCCTGAATTACGATGATCGAACTCACAATTTTTAATTTGATTACGGTGTGGAAGTGATGTAGAAACCACTTTGGAATTTAGAATTTTTATTTTTTCCTGGTTTAGAGTATTTGTTAGGATACTCTGCAAGGAAGCTGAGCAGCAGCAGGAAGCCACAGTTCCCACTCCACCCTGATCAAGAAAGCAAACAACTAAATATTGCACAGTGAACTAAGTTTCCATATTTTAGATATTCAACTTAGGACAGATTTATCAGAACGTAACCCATTATAAGTCAAGGAGTGCCTATATACATAAAATATCCATCAACAGAAAACTGGATACTTAAATATTAGTAGATCCATGCAATTTAATATTATGCAGAAAATAATTAAGTGGAGAATATGCGGTATACTGGAAAGGAATGAAACAAGTTAAAAACAAAACAATAAAGTACAAAATAATGTATCTTTTGTCAGAACATATGCATTTAAGTTTGAAGACAAAAGAAACAGAAGAATCAGAGCTATCTGGGACAGAAGGAAGGTCTCTCACTACAGGCTCTTGATTCTTTTGAATTTTGTACCATGCACCTATGTTTCCAGTTAGAAATTAACAAATAAAATAGTTTTTGAAAACTCCATGGAGAAAAATAGAAGAAATGTGACAAACCTCCATGGTGCTTGGGATTTGTAACCATCTTTTCTTAATTTGATTGCAACTGCTACTACTGCTTTTTCCTCCCTGTTCATCAGTGTTCCACAGCAATATTCAAAAAGAATCTCCACCAGAAGGTCACAGGTGGGAAGGCTCAGGTATATAAAGCAGAGGAGGCCAAGAGGAGCATGGCGAGAAAGAGGGAAGAGGAAGCATGAGAAGGAGGCAGTGAGGCCGCTCCAGCAGTGTCTGGCCATGTTAGCAAAGTCCAGAATTTGCCTAAAATGTCATGGAAGTGTTCTAAGTAGTGTTGTGGCAGATTTAATTGGATTTGAAGTTGTTTAAAGAAACTTCTTAATGAAAGCAACAGTCTGGGGGAGAAGGCTATTTGAAACATACATAACGAAAGAGAGAGGTAGTCAATAACTAAATAATTTTTAGAAGCTCCTGGAAACAACACAAATAATTAAATTGATTCAGATAAACGATCAATCCACTGACAAATGTATGTGCTGTCCTTTGGATGAAGGATGTTTCTCGAAGACGCATCTGTGAAAACTAGCTCCCCAGCTTGGAATTATGGGAGGGCGATGAGAACTTCAGGAGGTGAGGGCTAAGGGAAGGAAGGTAGGTCGCTGGGGGAGCCCAAAGGGGATGATGGAATGCCAGCCTCTTTCTATTTCTTTTTTTCACTTCTCAGCTATGAGGTGAGTGATTTTACTCCCACCATGCACTCCCCACTGTAATGTACTACTTTACCACACACTTAAAGCTAGTTGATCAAGGCCAGTAGATCAAGGCATGAAACCTCCAAAACTGTGAGCCAAAATAAGTTTTCTTCATAAGATGATTCTATTTGTTCTTTATAAGTTGATGTATGTGTTATAGTAGCAGAAATCTGGTTAATGCTATGGGAAAAGATGCTGAGGAAGTGTGGGTTACCGAGCCCCTAAATTCTGACATCCTTTGTCAGATGAAGCAGGGCTTTCACTTCCAATGGAAAGGGCCTCTTGATTCCCATCTCAGGCAAGTAACCCTGAATTGCCTGAGAAAATTCTAACAGGCCCCTGAGGCAGATGCCATTCAAAATAAATCTGATTTTCCTCAGGATCCACCCCTACTTCCTCTTTGCTATGGACCTATATAATTTTACTCAAGTTACAACAGTCCCCCAAAATTGAGGCATGAAGTATACAAAGTGATTCATGGGAAGAATTTATACTCCAAATGAATAACTTAAGTTTCTAATTTATACAAACAAAAATCCAGAGAATGTGTGGGAATAGTTATTCAGTGTGTAGGCTCATGGAGAAGGAACATGAAGTTGGATAAGGCTGAATTTATTCAAGTGGGTCCACTAAACAGAGATTTTTCATTTTCTGTTGTAGCTCTGAGAGTTAGAAAGGCCTCTAATAGTTTGTCTGATTGATTGTTTGAAACATAGACCTAAAGGTAACACAAAGTGAGTGAGTGAGAAATGCCAGGTATGTCTTGGTTTTAATGTAAAAAGGGATTTGAAGAAATATGAAAGCTGGAATATTCAAGCGGATTGTTATTTTAAGACTTATTTGCATATACTAGAATGGTCCAGACACTCCTTTCACCATGATTATGAAAAAGGAATTTGTGAGGGAAGTTCCATCATCCCTATAGATCCCTGTTTGTTGTTTTTCTATAAGCCAGATCTTATAATGGGAAATAGAACCACTGAATTGCAAAACTAAACGTGATGGGAGTCATTGGATTCCAGAGTGCAAAGGCCAAGTGGCATCGCTAAACCACAGAAAAGCCAGGTGGGCATAGTTTCTGAAATGGACAGCTGAAGCAAAGCAGCAATCAGGGTTGTCTGACTCATCTAGATGTGCACCACTGGCTTGTTGATCATAGTGTACCTAGAATTGAAATAGGAAGTCTCCTAAGTTAATAATTGATCTATATAAGCAGAAAATTTCTAGGTCAAGTGAGAAAAATCAGTCACAACTACTTAGTTATTCCAAGACTTGAGCCAATTTACAAAGATCCTCATTAATAAAGAGTAGGCAAGGTCTCCTTGAGGAAGGACCCCAGGACACGGCCAACTACATATAGTTAGAGCTTTCCAGCCTTTACCAAGTGTATCTATGGCCTTTTACTGGAGTGTCTGTACTCTGGGGAAAAGGGAACAATCAGACATTTGGAGGGTTTCTGGACACTGACTCTGAACTGACACTGACTCAGGAGACACCAAATGTCACTAGGACCCACCAATCGAAGTAGGTGATTATGCATGTCAGGTTATCAGTGGAGTTTTAGCTCATGTCTGACTTTCAGTGGGTCCTAGGAATCCCTGAACCCTGAATCCCTGCTGTTGTTAGTTCCCAGTTCCAGGATGTGTAACTGGACAGGACATACTGAATGACTGGCAGAATCCCTACATTGATTCCCTGACCTGTTCAGTGAGAGATACTATTGTGAGAAAGGCCAAGTGGAAACCACTAGAACTACCATCTGCAAACAAAAAATAGTAAGGCAAAGGCAACATAACATTCCTGGTAGTATTGTGGACATTAGTATCACTGTAAGGGACTTGAAGATGAAGGGGTGGTGATTCCTACCACATTCCCATTTAACTATGCTATTTGTCCTCTTCATAAGATAGATGGATCTTGGAGAATGACAGAAGATTACCCTAAGGTTAATCAAGTGGTGACTCCAATTGCAGCTGCTGCACCAGATGTGGTTTCATTGCTTAAGCAAATGAGCACATATCCTGGTTACCTGGAATGCAGCTAATGACCTGGCAAATGCCTTTTTCTCAATATCTGTTAGAAACAACCACCAGCAGTTTTCTTTTAGCTGACAAAAATTGAGTGATATATCTCAATTCACCAACCTTGTATCATAATTTAGTTCATAGGGAGCTAATTTTTCGTTCCACAAAGATATCTGGTGCATTGTATTGATGACTGTATGCTGACTTACCTAGGGATAAATAAATGCCCATTACTCAATACTTAATAACACAATTTATTGTCAGAGGATGAGAAATGAATCTGACCAAAGTTCATGGATCTCTAAGAAATAACCCCATCTTGAAGCAATTTCTAGATATTCAGTGGTGTGGGCATGTATATCTTTCATTTCCTTTTCTTACCTGATTGTTCTGACTATAATTTAACTTATTATATTGAGTAGGAGGGGTGGACATGATTGTCTTGTTTCAGAGTTTGGAGGAAATGCTTCAAAGTATTTCCCATCCACAATGATGTTGGACTCGGTTCTTTCATATATAACCTTAATGATATTGAAGTATTTTTATTCCTAGTTTCTTCAGTGTTTTATAATAAATGGGTGCTGAGTTTTGTCAAAGATGTTTTTCCTGCATCTATTGAGATAATTATATGATTTTTGTCTTTAATTCTAATAATAGTGAATTATATTTATTGCATATGTTGAACCATAATTACCAAGTTGGAATAAAACCAACTTGGTCATGATGTATGATCTTAATGTGTTGTTGAACTATAGATATGATACAAACACCTAGGATTGAACAGTATACTTTTGAATGAAGAATGGGTGATAGAAGAAATTATGGAGAAATTTCTTTGATTCCTATAATCAAATAAAAATGATTCAACAGACTAAAATATCTGGGACACTATGATAAAAGGAAAATATACAACTGTGAGAAAAAAATTATGGTTATAAGAAAATTGTGAAGATACCAAATAAAATAAACCTAATGATATATCTGAAGGCCCTAGAAAAACAAGAACAAATAAATTTCAAAACAAGTAGAAAAATATAACAATTAATATGAGAGCCAAAACCAATGAAATAGGGAATAAAAAACAATACCAAGGATAAATGATATGAGAGGTGGTTCTTTGAAAAGATAAACAAGATTGATAAACCCTCAGCCAAACTAATCAGTAGAAAATGAGAGAAGATACAAATTAATAAAGTTAAAGATGAAAAAAGAGGTATCACCACAAACATTGTAGAAACAGGATCTTTAGGAACTATTTTGAAAACTTGTACTCCAGTAAAGGGGAAGATCTGGGAGAAATAGATATATTTCTAGACACATATAACTTGCTAAAATTGAAATAATAATAAAAGTCTTCTAAAAAAAACCACAGAACCAGATGGATTCTCAGATGAATTCTACCAGGCCTTTAAAAGAAGCACTAATGCCAATGATTCTCAAATTATTCCATGAAAATAATTCATTTAATGAATTATTCAATGTATTTCAAATTAATTATATGAAACCAGAACCACCCTGATACCAAAACCAGATAAGGACAGAGCAAGAAAAGTAAACTACAAACCAACATCCCTGATGAACATAGATTCAAGAATCCTTAAGAAAAACTGCTAATTTTGAGTGTGGTCCAGAACAGGAAATGTTTCTACAATGGGCCAGACTACTGTGTAAGCTGTTCTGGATACTTGGTCTTTGATTTAGCAGATCCAATGTTATTTGAGATGTCAGTGGTAATAGGATGCTGTTTGGAGTGCTTCACATTCCTTACAGGTGAATCACAAAGCACTCTCCTTGGATTTGGAGCAAGATGCTATGATGCGACTGATACTACTCTCCTTTTGATAAGTAGCTTTTGGCTGGATAATAGACCCTTATAGAAACTGAGCACTCAACTATGATACCAAGTTACCGTGTAATCTGAGCTAGCCATCATGAACTGAATCTCTCTTACCCTTCAAGACAAGAATTGGATTTGCACAACATTCCCTTGTCAAGTGAAAGAGGAATATATAAGATCAGGCCAGATGAGTCTGTGAAAGCCGAGTTAAGTTACATAAAGTGGCAAAATGTACATGGTCCCTACTCCTTCTACACTGTCTTCTTTCTCCCAGCCTGTACCTATGGCCGTATGGAGTATTTCTCACAACTAATTACAGAAGAAGAGATGTCTCAAGCCTGGTTTGTAGATGGTTCTGCATAATATGCATTCACCACCCAAAGATGGACAGCTTCAGCACTCTCTTGGACATCCCCAAAAAAGAATGGTAAAAAGAAATCCTTCTGGTGGGGAGAAATTCAGGCAGTGCATCTGGTTGTGTTCTTTACTTGCAAGGATAAATTACAGACCTATAATTATATAGCAATTCTTAAGCTCTGTCCAGCGGTTGAACTGAAACGAACATTATTGGAAGACAGATGACAAGGAAGAGGTATGTGAATAGACCTTGTTGGAAAAAATCATGAGGATATTTGTGTTCCCTGCCAATAGTCACCAAAGGGTGAACTGAGAATGGGAGGGATTTAATAATCAAGTGAATGTATAACATATTCTGTACATAAAGTCAATTTCTTTCTCCATCCATATGTGTCATCACCAAATGAATTTACCCCATGATGGAAGTTATGTAGGCTCAGCAACATGGACTTCCGTTCACCAAGCCTGACCTGATTACAGCCACCACTGAGTGCCAGCAGCAGAGATGAACCCTGATTTCTTGACATAGCAGCATTCCCCAGGATAATCAGTCAGTTACGTGGTGCAAGTTGATTACACTGAATTGCTTCCATCATGAAAGGGGAAGCATTCTGATCTTACTGGAACAGACACTTAATCTATAGATATGTATTTCCATTACTTTCATGCAATGATTCCTGCAACAACCACAATCTGTGGACTTACAGAAAAGCTTATCCATCACCATGGTATTTTACACAGCATTGCTTCTGAACAAGGAACTCACTTCACCCTAAACAAAAGGCAGTAAAGGGCTTATGATTATAGACCTCACTGATTTTGCCACGTTCCCCACCATCCTGAAGTCAGAGGCTTCCTAGGAGGGGAATGGCTCTTTGAAGACTCAGTTACGGTATAAGTTAGGTGGCAATACCTTGCAGAACTAAGGAAGTATTTTGCAAGATACTGAATATGCTCTAACTTATCTCCAATGCATGGTGCTTTCCCTCCTATAGCCAAGATTTAGAGCCAGGATTCATGGGTTCACGAATCAAGGAGTGAAAATGGGAGTGGTATCACTTACTATTACCCTCTGACCCACTAGCAACATGTTGCTTTCTGTTCCCATGACCTTATGCTCTGCTTGACTAATAATTGTAGTTCCAGAGGGAGGAATGCTTTCACCAGGAGACATGACATTGGTTCCAAGGAACTGGAAGCTAAGATTGACACCAGTTCAGTCACTTTGTGTTCCTCATGCCTGTGAATCAACTGGCAAAGAAGGAGTTACTGTGTTGATTGGATTAACTGATCCTCAATATTGAGAAGAAATAAAAATTGAACCATGGCTCCACAAAGGAGATAAGGAAAAGTACATCTGCAATACAGGAGATCCCCCAGGACATGTCTTAGTAAAACCATGCCCTGTGACTAAACTCAATAGAAAATTAAAACACAATCTAATTGTCTAGACTTTTTAGGGAGCAAGGTTTGAGTATCCCCCTCAGGTAATGAGCTGTTACCAGCTGAGGTGCCTGCTGAGGTTAAAGTGAATATAGAACCCACTGCAAGGAAGTACTTATAAATACTAGCTATTATCACATAACCAGTTACAGAAATGAGTATCGCAATTGCCACAAGTTTTTTTAAATATATGTGTGGTTTTTCCCTATTTCATTTCTTTGTCATACAGCTTAAGATTTATTGACTTTATGTACACCTAGTATTTTAGTATTGTTAAACTTATACTGCAGTATTTGAGTTCTAAGATATTAAGAAGAAGACTAAATATTATCCAATAATTTTTTAAATTCTTCTATGAAAGGATTAGAGTGTTTTCTTGTATGAAGGATCATTGTATTATGTTAGATGGAAATATATCCTTTTAGTTGTGTTTCTTTGGATCTGTGTGTGTGTGTGTGAAGTTTACAGGTAATATTTATGATTGTTTATTTTTGTGTCAACTTAACTGGGCATGGGGTGCCCAGATATTTGTTCAAACATCTTTCTGAGCAATTCTGAAAGGGTATTTTTAGATGAGAATAACATTTTATCTGGGAACCAAAGAGTGATTAATAAAAAGATGGGGCACCTAAACTTTAATATAAAAGAATTGTAGGGCTTTTTTCTGACCTATCTACCATCTACCATTTTCCATCGCAGTAGTAGCCAAGGGGACTACAACATGCATTAATGGTGTGACTTGCTAGTGTCACTGGATAGTTGGGATGAAGAATATAAATATTCTTTAAAAAATTGTGGTTGTGGATTGTGACTTGTGTGGTGTTTTTCTGAAAGACTACTAGAATAGAAGCGAATCCTTGTTTCATCTTCATCAGCTAGAATAGCTTTCCAGGCAGCATCTGATACAAGCACTTAAAAATATGCATTACCCATAACTGCCATTAGGACAAATGATGGAGATAAAGAAAGTAGCAGATGAACCTAAAGGCTAAGAAGGAGGTGGCTAAGGAGGAAGACTCTTGATGGGTACTTCAAGGGTTTTAAAGGTTACTGTATATAATGTGAATCTGAAGTGCAAAGTAAATGCCTAGGGATGAACATGTCATTGGAAAAAGAAGGAAGTGACCTTAGACTTGCACTTGCTGCCTTTGGACCTATATCTTCATGAGGACAAAGTTTAGATTACTAGTGGCCTCTCTCAGCAATGAGAGAGTGTTCCTGCTCAGGGTCAATCTGAAGTGAACAAAGTAGAACACAGACCAAATGAGAATATTTCAGGAATATGTGATAAGGAATACACTTTTTAAAAAATATTTTGTAAATATGAAAAAATGTATCCCTGAAATATCAATAACAGCATACTCTGAGGAGGGGAAAAGATCTGACTTATAATTGCCACTAGATAATTATCAAAATATTTAGTTTTCAACAACAATAGCACAACAACAAAAATCACAGGGCATACAAAGGAGAAATCTATAAGTCATTCAGAAGAAAAAAATAAATGAACAAAAACTGTCCATGATAAGCATAAACATAAACTTACTAGACAAAAAAATTACATAAACAGTTTTTAACAAATTCATTAACAAAAAGGCTGAAGGAAACAAGGAGAATTATGTATGAATGAATAGAGAATATCAATAAATTGATAGAAATTATCAAAACTAACCAAGAAGAAAATCCAGACCTGAAAAATATAGTAGTTGAAATGAAAAATTCACTAGAGGATTTCATCAACAGATGTGATCAAGCACAAAAGAGAATCAGTGAACTTGATGATGGAAAAAATGAAATTACTCAGTCTAAGGAAAGAAAGGTGAAAAGGTTGAGAGCAATGAACAAAACTTGAAAGACCTGTGAGATAAGAGCAACACAAACATTATGGGAATATCAGAAGGAGAAAGAGAAAGGTGGAGAAAAAATAATTAAAGACAAGATGGCCAAGAACATCACAAATCTGTGAAAGGACATGAATCTAAATATCCAAGAAATTCAACAAATGCTGTAGGATAAACACAAAGAGATACACACTGAAGCACATTATAATCAAATCACCAAAACCCAAGTAAAAGGGATTCTTGGAAGCAGCAAAAGAGAAGCAACTCATCATGTGCCAAGTCTCCACAATAATATTAACAGTCAATTTCGTATCAGAAACTATGGAGGACATAATGTGGTGAAATGACATATTTTAAGTGCCTAAAAGGAAAAGGAAGCCACAAGATAAGAATTCTAATCCAGAAAAACTGTCCTTTGAAACTAAAAAAGAAATTGTATTATCAGATAAACAAAAGCTGAGGTTGTTTATCACTAATAGGCCTGCTCCTTAAGAATTGTTGAGTCCTTTGGGCTAAAATGAAATGCAACTACATAATAACTTGAACTCATACAAATACAAATTAAAAATCTCTAGAAAAGGTTACTATGTATGTGAGTATAAAAGCCAGTATTTTAAGTTTTTATTTACAAATAGATACATCAAACATGTTGAATACATGCTACAGACAAAAGGTACACACAGCAAAAAGGATATCTTAAAAACACATCCAAGGGGAAAATTAAGAAGCATAATGGAACACATAGCAAAATCCTATTGATGTAACTTTAATTATAAGCACTCAGAAGAGACTTATATATTATATAATGGAATACACAAGGAAAGAATTCATTCTGAATTAGTTGGGATGGAATTTTAGCATGCTCCGGGTATAGAATGGAATAGGCAAGAAGAACAAAGTATATGAAACAAAAGAAAGGTAGTAGTGAGGTAGAGAACTTGACCTATGATGCATGATTAATATTCTTTTTTTTACCTGAGTTCCCCAAATAATTATCATATACATACGTGTATAGATAGATAGATAGATATGAAACAAAAGAGGTTGTGTTCAGGCTAATGAAGGATTTTGATCTGAGATGTTTAATTAATGTATGATTAATGTTCTTTTGACCTGAGGTTCAAAAGATGTTGATAATTAAATATCACATGAGAGTAATAGTAAATATGTATTTAAAACTTATTATGTCCAGGTACAGCATGTGTGTATATAAATATATGTATGTATGTGTGTATATACCTATGAATATAAATTATATATATTTAAACCTGTATAAATATATATAGGCATATACCCATATATACACACATACATAATACACACATGTGTACATATACACATACATTCATATACACACATAAGATGCATATATCAATTTCCAATTAATCAAAAAATGAAGCAACTTATAACTTTACTTCATGTCCAATCCTTTAATTGGCTTGCTAGAATGCTGCAATATCAATAAATACAAATTTATAAAAATGTTAACATTCCACTGAGATGCTGACTTGCTAGGGATGGAACCCAGGGCCTCACATGCTAGGCAAGCGCTCTACTGCTGAGCTACATCTCCAGCTGCCAGTCACCATATATGACGAAGCAGAAAACAGCTGTGCTGATGATAACCAGAACTGAGCTGATACAGGCATCATGACTTCAACTTCCAAAACTATGAGCTAAATAAGCCTCTTTTCTTTACAAGTATCCTACCTCAGGTATTCTACTATTGTGACAAAAGGTCAAATAATACAGAACCAAAGAACCAAACCAAATCTCTAATCCAAATCTCTGAAAACCTCTTTAAAGAGGCTATCTTTATTTTTCACATTCTTAAGGAGGGGAAAATTCTAAATATTGGGTTTTCTCTGGTTTTAAGAGTGGCTAAGTTGTACCTTATTGAAACCTTATACTGTTAGGTTGAATCCCTTTCGAATCCTTTTGTATATAAATTGTCCTTGATTCTATATTCTCAATATCAAAATTTTATGTGATGTTAGACAGCTTGCAGTCACTTAATGAATGATTATAGAAGGGATTTGTTTAGGTGTCCAGATCTACCTTAAGTCATAGGAATTGCTGCTTCCCAGTCCTACATGTGTCTGAAGGCACAGAATAAGAACCACAAGATCATCTAAGAAAGAAAGTAGACACAGATTTTCCTCACTCTCAGAGAGCAGAAGACCCAGCATTTTCTGTCTGTCCCCAGAGATACACCAGGGACTGTGCTTAAGTCCTAAAAGTGCTCTGTTGATAATATGAAAATGTGCTTCTTGGGAGCTTTCTCAGTGACTACAACTTTCTCAGATGACCTGCTGCCATATTAATAAAATGTTAAACCCACAAACTCCCCACTACTCAATAAATAATGCAGGCTGAAATCACTAAGTATTATGCCTCTGAGGGCTGTTTCATTGAAATTCACTGATTCAACACTATTCCAAGGAAGTTTTGCCTCATTCAGCATTCTTACTGTGGAGTTTGCCAGCCTGAATACCAAGGTCCTTAAAGACTCTTCTTCCTACTGTCATCCTTTCTCAACTCACAAATGATGGGGATCTAAGGCTGGTTCCCAGAGAATTGCAATTGTGTCTTGTCTCTAAAGACTATTCATTTCTACTTAGTTTTTGAGTCTGTGGAAGAAATCTGAAAAGCTCTCTGCATGACTAGTAACTTTTACCCTTCTCCACCTCCAACAAAAAGTTCAAAGGCACAAATTGGAAAAACCTTTAGAAGGCTGTCTCAAACCCTTTTTCTTCTGCTAATAATTCCAAAGTGTGAGTTTGGAAGACTTGGTTTCGTAATCGCATCAGGCCTTTTTTACAGAATTTCTAGAACCAATTCCTCAGTCTCTTAAGCAAGCACATTCAAGTTGTGTACTGTTAATGTATCTCTTAGCAACAAGAAGTTTTGTTTTGTTTTTCTAAACCTGATAACCTTTCTCATGTTTCCTCCCAGAGGGCAGCAGGAAGAAAGAGAGATTGTGAGGAGAGTAAAAGAGAGCACAAACAGAGCACCCTCTGAACGATTGTTGATGGAACACAGAAGATGCTTTACGAAAAGTATCCAACATTTCACATTCAAATACCAGCATCGCACTCTTTGGCCATAGGTGAAGAGTGCTTGGAACGAGGACTCTGACATCTGTTCACAGCACTGTAGCCAGGAGAGAATTCCAAATCAGGTTTGTACTGTAGGCAGGCTTGATTCCACACAAATGTGTATGTTGGTCTGTGAACTTGCTTTTTTCCACTCCATCAGTCCTTGATGATTTATAAGCATTTTTGCATGCGCTTTTTTGTGGTCTAAGAGCTTATAACACTTGGTTTCAAAAACAAATGAGATCTAAATTAAGACCTTGAGATTTTCTGAGTTGGTTGTGAGCTTTTGAGCACATAACTTTCCCTTCCTCCCTTGTGAAATGGGGCCGTGATACCTTCCACACTTGGGATCTTGTCTAAGGATGCAAATGAAATAATGGGCAATTTCAAGTAACTGTAAACATCATGGAAAATATAATGTGCTTCAACCATGCCTTCTGTTCCTTCTTCAATTTATAACTTTCTTATAACTTTCATGTCTGCTACCATAGTATCTCTAAGAAGTCAATTCAAAGACTGACTTTTGGTAGAAAATTTTATAGGAAAAAAAAATGGTTAAAGAGTTTCAGGCAGGCACAGATGCAAAAGATGACCTAGTTACTGCAGGAAGTAAAATCTATACCTGGTCCTGGGAACCCAATCTGCATTGTCAGGGGTCAACAGAACTGATGTGCAGTTGTTGTTTAGAAGAATTCTTAATCCATTAAAATACCAATAAAAGCATTTCTCCAGAATGTTAATTTCTTCCTCAGATGAGATTTATACATTTTATCACACGAAAATGTTCTGTTCT
The DNA here is from genome assembly GCA_020662805.1 of Glaucomys volans. Taxonomy (NCBI): domain Eukaryota; kingdom Metazoa; phylum Chordata; class Mammalia; order Rodentia; family Sciuridae; genus Glaucomys; species Glaucomys volans. The sequence goes on along the minus strand of JAJEJO010001146.1, from coordinate 475,895 downwards.
GATCAGAATTAGAACAACATTTTTTTACAGATGTTTGCAAAGTATATAAGGGCTTTGTTAATAACCTGCTTAAAAGAAAAAGAAATTAAGATGTGTTTGTTCTTTGAGGCTAGAGAAGTCGTATTTGCCCACCTGCTGTTCTTCACATTAAAAAAGGTTACAACCACTTGATGGGCGCCACCGGGCAGGCTGCAATCAAGGAGAGATGCACGTGATTCCAGAAGCTCAGTGTGCTAATTTGTAAAACAGCATAGAGATTCCTATTGCCTTTGGGAGATGAAATGACAGGCAGGCCTTCAAAGTCTTGTCTTCCTCCATTTCCAACAAGAAGTCCCCACTTTCCTTGGCATAGTTCAAGTAAGAGAATCATGTTCATTGCTGGTTGTACATTTCCACTTTTAGTCTTTTTTTTTTGTCCTTAAGAGGCACATTTTAGTGAGAGAAAAATAAATGTGGTCATATGCTAATTTGAAATGTTGGCTTTCCAGCATCCTTGTGCTCGTTATATTGAATCCATTCGTTAAGAAGATGATAATGAGAATAAAGTTACAGATCCTCACAATGCTTACAGGGGCCACTGAACCTGGTCTGAACGTAACAAGCAAAATCATAATTATCCAAGAAATAAAATGTGCATCACAGAATAGAGCCCCAACATATGGTGACTTTAAGTGTGACTTCAGAGAAGCAATGAAAACAGCATGGCCCCTTGGCAGCAGTGTTCAACTGGCCCAACCCATGTGGTCACAGGCTGAAGATTCCCTAAGCCACAGAGCCTCAAGCACAGCTTTTCCCCAGCCTGATAGGTGCCAATCACTCACCCTATTCCTCAAGAGGCTCCTGCCCCGGGTCTTTGAAAGGAAACAAACATCTGGTCACAATGGGAAGCTTGAGCTTGAAAAATTATCATTAAATACTTGTGTTTCTTTGGCAAGAGATTTAATCTTTCTTACTCTCTGTTGTTTGTTCATTTTATTTGTATCCTTTATCATGAACATGTGGTCCTACAATAGTGGATTTAAAACTGTTTCTACAGCACCTGAACCTGTTAGGAAATGAAAACTCGCTGTATATACACATACATGTGCCTACACACATATATAATCCATATACATATGGATATCATCTACATATATGCACATACATATACAGAAGCAGCAGCCTCATTTTCCTCCCCTCCCACACCATACCAGTGTGAATGCGACCCCTGGGTACCTTCACAAAACTCCTGGACTAAACATGCACACTTCTATGTCTATTGCAGTGCTATTTATAATATCCAAGATATGGGATCAACCTCAGTGTCCATCAATGGATGAATGGATTTCTAAAAAATATGTATATAAACATAATGTAATATGATTTGCCATAAATAGGAATTAAATCGAGTCATTTGGAACAACATTGATGAATCTGGAGGACATTATGTAAAATGGGACACCCAAACCCTTTTCTCTCTAGTGTGGGCTTTCTCTGTTTAAAACATTTTCTGTCACAGTGAACTAGTTTCCATGGGCAAATGAAAAAAATGGTAACATATGTCTCATGAGGTCTTGGTGAGGATTATAGGAAGGAGGTGACCATGAAAAGTGCTTTGTACAGTGTCTGGAGCTCAGTAAGTCCTTATCACATGGTATCATATTTGTAATTATAAGACCATGCTTGCAATTTCAGACCTAGTGTTATCAGCACCCAGTAGAATGGTGGTGCACAGCAAAAATAAAAATATATTTTGAAAAAAGTAAATATGATTTAGTAATCTATCAACTTCAGTGGACAACAGAGACAAAGGGAGAAATTCCAGCCAGATAGACAAACTCTCAAGGGCTCAACAAAAATCTCATAAAATAAATGGGGAGGAATTAAGCATAAACTAGGTGACGCTCATGGATTAGAGTCAAGTGGAAACATTAGGGAAGGTATCACACATGAACAGGGCATTCAGAAATGGGTAGGTTTCTGGATATGTGGAGGGAAGTAGTGAGGAAGGGAAAAGACATGAGTGAAATCAACTCTGGATGATCACAGAGTTCCCAGAACTGGAGGAGTTTGTGGCATGAAGGAGTATTTGCCGTTGAGCTCAGTGAGATGAGTGTTATGGGGCTTCATGATGGAAACTTTGGAGGGCTGATCAGGGGCAAAGTTGATCCTGTCCCTCTGACAGGATGTACAGCTCTATTTCAGAGTGGGGCCAAAATTTTGTCAGGCTGAGTTCAACACTGACTGAGTGAGAGCCTTAGTCTCACTTGGCATTTACAATAAGGGAACAAGTAAGTAGCTCCAAGGAAATGGCAGAGATTCCTTCCTGGTTCCCTGAGAAGTCCATTAACATACCTCTTTTCCAGTGTATTTGCCATTAATCAATTCTGCTCTTTCCAAGTCTCTGGCCATGTAGTCAAGGTAATGCACACAAATTTTTGTAAATCTGACTTCTAGCCATCACTTATGCAGATAAAGTAAAAGCTAAATGTACTGCTTGAAGTTCTGTCCCCTTGGAGAATATTCCTTCACATGTGATCTTTAAGGTTATTCTTGAGTGAGGCTATGGTGTCCGCTTATGGCTGCAGCCAGCACATTGGGTAGAAGCACTTACAAACCACTAAGGAATTCCCAGGGAGTCATCAATTTACACTGTGGAGGAAAAAGACAAGGGAGAAGATGCAATCAGAGTCTGAGTCAACTGCTCACTAAACCTACTTTTTCTTCTGGTGTTACTCAAACCTATTCTCTTAAAAACCACTTCCACCTCATGGCTTGGTGTTTCAGTACACAAAAGTACATAGTGAGTGGCTCAGGCTATGAGGTCAACAGAGTTCCTATTGTCTCTACAAAGCTCAGTGGCAGAGCAAGATGATGACTATCTATTCAAATACTAATAATCAGAGGCAGACTAGAACACAACTTTTCTCCTAGATATTTACATAGTGATTCTCATTTAGCTTTGACAGAAGGTTCATACAGAAGTTTCACTAAATGAAACAGACATTCAGTTTCCATTGTACTTGTCCATAAGGACAAAAGTTCTGCTCCAGGGCCCACTCAACATTTGGATCTTTTTGGGTTACTCAGTAAATGGGTTGGAACAGCACTCTCAAGTATGGCATATGTTGCCTCCAAAGAGACAAAACCTAAAAAGCAGACAGTAGAAGTTGGAACAACTTTTCTACCACTTTGATGAAATTATCCCAACTTGATTCAGACCACATAGTCACAAGAAACTTCTCAAAGGTTGTGGGTCTTGAGTTTCCATGGGTTTTATCACTTGCTGTTGGCCTCACATCTCATTAAGACATACAGGGTTCTTGCTATTCCTGCTCACCAGGTCCAATCAAGGCAATGTAATCAGTAGATTGGCATGTTCTGTAGGATGCAGAGATTTCTGTGCATGGAACTATCACAGAGAGCAGAAGAGTTTGAACTCACTGGATGTGAGCCATCGTTGATTCTATATTTCACTCCACTAGCCAAGCAAGCCATGAGAGCTGCTTCAAAAATGCTCAAGTTGACACATTCAGCCCCAATCTCTGTAAGTATCCTCACATGGACAAATTCAGCTTACCTACTGTTTAAATTTGTAGTTAATATTCTAAGATTTAATATTCTAGGACTGGGGATATAGCTCAGTTGGTAGAGTGCTTGCCTCATAAGCACAAGACCCTGGGTTCAATCCCCAACACCGCAAAAAAAATAAAAAATAAAAAAATAATTCTATACAGTTACGGACATTTCCAATGCTTTGAATCAAGAATTTTTTTTCCTTTTTTATCTTTTTTCTCCATCCTTCCCCCTACTCTCTCGTACATGAGAATCTCCCCAGGAGCTAGAGATGTAGATCACCTAGTCGTGTGCTTACCTGGTATGTTTGAGACATGAGTTCAATCCTCAGTGCTGTAAAAAGACTCTCCCCATGGATCAGATTTTGCATTTGTCCCTGTGGAACAAACTTGATGTTTGTAACCCTAATTTGAGAACTCAAGGCAATAATTGGTGATGGGGGTAGGCTTACCCTGCAAGAGTAAAGTTACTAAAAAGTCTTAAAATAAGGGAAAGTTGATCCAACATGGTGAGTAGGCTGCTTTTTCCAGAAAGAATAGTGCAGATGAAGTTCACATTTTTCAACTCGTCACCCAGAGATCCTACTTATATATCTTAGGATATAATTCATACCAAAGTCTAGTTCTCACTTATTCACAAGGGTGTTGGCAAGTCTGAGATTTCAACTTACAATGTTGACTATGTGACCTACTCAGTTAAACTTGTAGTCTATTTTACAACAGCCCTTTCCAAATTGCTGATATAAGAAAACAAGATGTTTGATTAGTGTTCACTGCAGAAGCTGATTATCTGGTCATGACACAAGGCAAGAGTTTACTGAAACCACATCATGTCCTATGACTGCTATTCTGTGCAGCAACACATACTTATCACTTCCCTCCCCTCATCCCCACAGCACTACACTGGGACTGTCAAGAGTGGCACAAGGCATGTGCTTCAATAGGCATCTTTTCCTCAGATGATAGTTAAATCACAATGCCATCACATGCCTTGGGTTGTTGGAATTCCATTTTCTACTTAGTATTGCATTCAGGGTGAAGAACATACCAAATTAACCCTAAAGTCTCACATCAGAGGTTTTAAAATAGTTGTATGGTCTCTCCATTTTATGCATATGTTTTTACTACTAAAACAGTCCAGGGGGCACACATCCATGGAAAGAGCCCAAATGCTATTGGAATTCACGTTCATTTTTGAGCTTCAAAAAACTATGTCTAATCACTTCTTTCTGCATTAATGTAAGAGTATGTTTTAGTCACTGTAGATTTCCTGATAGTAACTATTAATTACACAACCATTCAAACTCATTATTAAGTATTTATTAGTGCTCTTCTGACTTCAGGCCCACCTGGGCATCTTTGAATGACATGAGGTGTTTTGCAGGATAGTACACATCTGTCCTGGAAGTCTCCCATGGAAACAGCAAACCACATCTCCTGCTGTCTTCAGCTGTGTATCAGAAACCTGTCTACCTCTAAAAGTCCTGTGACTTTAATGCATCATGTTGGCTAGATGTGGCCTGTGGTCATGGTGAGGTCTTAAAGGACAAAGCTTGTTAACTTGTTCATTCTGAAGCAGAGATCTTAATATTCCTAACATGGTGTGCAACATCAAGGTTATTAGAATTCAAGGATTTAATAGATTTTTTTCCATCTGCTACATCAATAGCTATTATAAGAATTAGTTGAATTGCACCACCATTTAAATGCAATGGAAAATATTTATCTTTTAGGAGGACTCCTACCCACCAAACCTCACTTTTTGATACTTAAAAAAAGTGAGGAAAAAATGTTTTATATCTGGGTCATTTTGTGTGAAAGTACATACATTCACATGTATACATACACACAGATACCTAGATATAGATGATAAAAGATAGTTATGGACATAGATGATGTAGATATAGGCATGTAGATACAGATATAGTCAGCTCGTCACATTGGTGGACTGTGAATCTGTCTTCAACCAACTGTGGATTGAAAATATTTGGAAAAAGATGGAAGGCACAATAAGTCTCTTGGTCTCTTTTCTAAGGGCACTAATCCCATCATGAGGGCTCTACCCTCATGACTTAATCATTCCCCAAAGATCCCCCACTTCTTAATAACATCACATGAGGCAATTAGGTTTCAACATAGGAAAGCTAATCTTTAGGTAGACACAAAGATTCAGCAAGGTCCCAGCCATACAGAGGTAAATAGTTATTGTGTCAGGATCTCAGTGGTAACCATCAGGTTGTTAGATTTACCAAATAAAAAATACATAGAGTACTTGATTAAATTTCAGATAAATAATTTATAAGTTTTGTTACAATATGGGTGTATGGTTTTTGTCATGTGAAAGTGACTATTAGACAATGGATCAAAATCCTACTGTTTTTTGAGGAAATTGCATCCAAACAAACAAACATGCAAACAAACCATGAACCTAAGAAAACCCAAAAATATAGAATAAACTTTGAACCTCCAAATTGATATTGGCAGGAAAACTGCTGTAAAAACCATACAGTCTCCCTTCCAAATTGGAAGGAAAGAAAAGTTATCTTCAAAGCGTAGAGTCAGGAGCCACCGAGAAATATGGCCAAAGGACATTCTTCCGAGATCAGATCCAGTGTCTAATCAAGGCCCTTCATCCAAGGCCCTGGCTTAGTTGATTTAATCCACTGCAGAAAGGGGCTGTTGATTGCTGTGTTTGCTTGTACTTCCTAGTGACTATCTCCCTCTGAATGGGAGTTTTGATTGGGGCTACTCTGTGCTGTGGTGTGTAGTTTATAGGTTACTGAATGATAACAAGATCTAGATTCTGGCAAAGAAAGAAAGGGCACATCATCCAAAGATCCCAGACTTTGAGTTGGTTGGGACTTGGTGTTGATCTGCTGGGGAAAGCTTGGAGTGAGCTCCATAGCTGGGGAGCAGGATGTAGATAGGTTTTCATGCCAAGACAAGTAGATTATGATGGACACTCCTGTTTAAAAATCTGTCACTCCTTCATCTTTTCTCAGTTCCACCTGCAATTAAATCTTGTCATGTGTCTGAGTGCTCATCCACAGAATGTGAATGCCACTTCATGGCCTGGCTCATGAAGACCTTCCTTAGGTGATCTGTACTTTCCTTCTCTTTGGTTAACTGGGATTATAACCCCCAAGTCACCCCAGAGGCAATGTGGTAAGGACAGTAGTTGCAGTTAAGATGCAGACCAGGATGTTTATGTGTGGCAGAGTTCCACATCTATCTGAAATCACCTCCACTCCCAAGAGAGATGTTCTCTCATTTGGGTTTATTTAAAGCTATAGCTAATAAAATGATGACATATTTCTTGAATTTTATGTTTATTTAAGCAAGTGATGATAGCATTTATTTTTTTATATTTCATTTTCTAATTGGTTATTTTTGGTAAGTTTTTTTTAAAGTACATTGTATATCAGGTCGCTTTATTGTCAATTAATTTTCTGGATCTTTGGGGTAAATGATCATATAAATTTTTTTGAAAATGACAGTTTTGTCTCTCTCCACTGTTCACACTTATTCTTTATGTATTATTAAGATTTATTATCCAATGTTAAATAGAATTGGTAATATAGGTGTCCTTTTCCTTTGTATGACTTTAGTGTGAATATTTCTGATATTTCACTATTAGCTATTATTATTTGATTCTGTTTTCCAGATGATTTCTCTTACATCTAGTTAAGAAACTTTTCTTTCATTTCTAAGTTTAGGGTTTTGTTTCTGCTTACTTTATTATCAGAACTTGGAGCTGACTTTTAACAAATGCTTTTTTGAAATGTATGGAGATAATTTTTCTCCTTCAATCTGTGGATACAGGCATTGAATTAAAAGATTTTCAGCTGTTATATCATGGTTGCATTTCTAAGTCTTTTTTAATAAGATATACAATTTTAAGAACCATTACTAGCTGAGACTTGCTGGATTTGTGTCCATGTGTGTGTATATATAGGTAACTTCTGCACCCCTATATGTTAGTGAGATTTTTAGTTTTGTGTGAGCCTTGTTTAGTTTTGATGTTAGTTTTACACCAGCCTCATAGAATGAGGTAGACTGTTTCACATGTTGCTCTCTGCTGCTGCTGAGTTTGCACAACAAAAAGATCATCTAATCTACAAGGCAATGTTTAGTGAAATCTATTCAAGACTCCCCTAATTTGGTGTCATTCTTATGGATATTACTTTCATTTTGCTATCTTTTCAGTTTTGTCTTTGATACTTCTGTCTAGGCAGCTTCCTCTTGATTATACTGTTCTGTACTTGCTATAAAGTACCTATCATTCTCTTTCTGTCTGAGCACTTCAGAGGTATCGAAAACTCTGATGTCCATTTAGTTTTTCTAAGCCAGTCTGTGCTACACCTTTGTGTTTTGTTTACTAATACATTTGGAAAATGTGTACTAAGAGCAGATTTCTGCTATTTGAGGAAATTCCCTGCCTCAGTTTTTACATTAGGCTTGAAATATATAAATCAAAATGTATCATAGTTTATCTAGAATGTCAATGTTTGAGCTGAAATCAATATCATCCTCATGCACTTTCAGGGATATATATTTCTTAATCATTTGGAAAGTTAGGTGTGATTTTCCCTTTAATTTATTAATTATTAAGGAAGCTACATTTGTATATTCCAGTAATTAGAAGGTAATCCAAAATAAAGGAGGGGGAATAGAAAAACAGAGAAAAAGGGGAAAAAAGGGAAAGGGAATTTCACCAAAATTGAAGAAATGCCAGTAATTTGATGAGGAGGATTGAGGAGGAAGAAGGGACAGACAGGAAAAGGGAAGAACAGTGGAATGAATCTAAACAAACTTCCATTTGTGAGCATGAATATGGCACATATTCATGGCATGATGGGTCCCAGCATCAGATGTATCCAGCAGACACTAATTTTAAGAAAGGAAACTGTAAATGGATTGAAGAGGAATCATCAATGGAGTGGAACGATGAGCGTGGGGAGTGGAGGGAAATGCTGAGGACTGAATTAGAGCAATTGTGTTCCATGCTTTTGTGATAAAGTCAGGGCATATCCTGGTGTTGTATAAGACTAAAAAGAAAAATTAAAAAGGAAGTCTGCATTTATTAAAGGGGGATAGATCATTTTCTTTCTGTTTTCCTTTTATTCTTAATTGCTAATTAAGTTGTTTTATCAAAAGAAATATTGTTTGTATAAATTTTTGCTGTTAGGAATGTGCAAGAATTCTCTCTGTGGACAGACACATAATCAGTTTTGGTGTGTCCTGGGTGAGGAGTGTTTCAAAAATCCATGTAGGCAAGAAGAGGGAACTTTGCTTTAAAACAAGGGTCAGTTGTGGCTCCTAGAAGTTCAGTCCCTGGCTTTAGATAAAGAGTTCTGGTCAAAATCCCTGAGCTAAGAAATAGGACCTCAAGTGACCTTGCATGCTGTCCTGCTAGAGCAAGGAAGACCTAAAGGAATCTCACCTCCTTCTTCCTGTGCACTTGTCACGAAGCTGTCTTGAAGGTCAACATGATAGTGTTCCTTGTGGGAGCCAGTTCCTGAGAGGCTGGCATGCTGAACAGACTGCCTATATGAAGAGGGTTGAACCAAGTTAAGGAGAAGAAGATCAAGTAGTAATTCTGGGGCATGATGTACTTTGAGGAAAGTTAAACTTGGAAGAAAAATTTTTAGCACTGAAGGATGGTTCCTGCCAGGTGGTACATGCTGATACTCCTCACACGTGGGAAGTTGAGGTGGAGGGATCACTTGAAGTTTGATCACTTAAAGGATCACAAAGGAGTTTGAGACCAGATTGGATAACACAGAAAGAGCCCATCTCAAAAAAAATTTTTTTACTGTATTAAGGATGGTGTATTAGTCAGATTTCCATCACTGTACCAAAAAACCTGAGGTAATCAATTATAAAAAGAGAGTTCATTTTGGGTCACTGTTTTGTCCATATTTGACTGGCCCCATTGCTGTGAAGCTTGTGGTGAGGCAGTACTTCATGGCTAAGATATGTGATAGAGTAAAACTGCTTACCTCATGGCCAGCGAGCAAAAGAGAGAAAGAGGAGGAGGCCAGAATACCATTATCACCCTCAAGGGCATGGTTTGACTGACCTAAAGACTTCTGCTTGGCCCCACCTCTTAAAGGTTCCACAGAATCACAATAGGGCTTCCCTGGGGGACTCAGCTTTCAACACATGGGCCTTTTGAAGACATTTAAGATCCAAACTAGAACAGACTGCATGGGTGTCTTGGACTCCTAGGGAAGAAGAACAACATATAAAGGGAAAGGAAAAGATGGAAAGCTCAAAGACAAAAGCCAGTTCTTACCTATGCCCCCAAACTCTCCCTGTCGTACCCCACTTCCTGAACATCAAGGTACAATTCACAAGAGTCACATTTGCTATACAATACACAATTTCTATTTTTCTGGAATTAAGCAGAGTTGATCATTTGTTTCATTAAAAGACAAAGCGAAGGGGCTCCCTGGAAGTCTTGGGTAATGAGCACAGTGTGCACACTGCATGCTGGTAACAGTTAATGAGAATTTTACTCACACTCATGATGAACTGGAGAAAGAGGGGCAGACAAAAAGTGCAGGAGGCAGCAGCCGGGCTGGGGGCAAATGTTAATATTCAGATCTGTCCTGGGCTGGGCTCCCCAACCACTTTACATTGTAAATCATCCATGTAGAGGCCTTGAGACTCGTAACTTTCCCTTTCAACTTTTAGTGATGCTTTGTCTTAGATCATTTTCTAAAATTGGATAACTTGGAGATTAATTTATTTGCTTGTCACTTTCCCATTAGAGGGTTGAATTCATTTCTATTTTCATTACCAGTACACAGTGGCTTGTCCAAAATTGCCTTCACCCAAATCCCACATGGATGAACTTACAGCATTTTAATAAGATGGTTCTTTGCTTTGGGAGGAATTTGTAACAGGTGAAATAAATCTCCTTGTTTTTGAAATAACACCTCACGTGTACGAGCAGACACAATAGCACACACACACACAAATACACATGCAAACGCATGCACACACACGCAACCAAGAAGGTTGTGAAATTAGTTTGAATATGAGACCACATTTTCCCTTTTTTCCTTTACTGCAGGATAATCCCCAATCCCTTCTTTATAAGTTGAATGTTGGAGTTGTTATGCAGCATTTTATTAGGTGATAAAGTTCTCCCTTTCCTCATATATACTCCTTAAACTGCTGAGTTATCAAAGTGCTCCACAAATAATACAAGCCTCTTGCCCATCATTAGCAAATGACACTGCTAAGTGGACAGAAAATTCAATGATTCCCTTTTATAGAGATCACAGGACACACACTTAGAATAATTTGCTGACCCTGCCACCAAAAATTATTGTCTCCAGAAATTCTGGCCCTTCCTTTCCCATTGGAAAATGGAGAGTTGTTTTTTTAACAATAGACACTGAACACTGATTAAAACTTTGACTTCACTTGAGAACTGGTCCATGGAGAGAAATCTGGAACTATTGCTTTTCTTCCATTCAGAACACCCTTCTAGAAAAGGCATTTTGAGCCAGGATCCAGAACTCTTTCAAGAAATCTGCTTATTGTAAAGCCAAATGAACTAAGTCAGACCCCAGTGTGATGATCATCACATTATTATTCATGATATGTCAAGAATCATTGTTCATGCATCTCTTTCATACCATGAGAAGTGTGCCACTCAATCAGATTTCCTGTGCATCAGTGCCAGAAACCCAACTTGGGAAATGCAACCTACTGCAAAAGAAAACATGGTGAGTTTATAAATCTGAATAAGGTGACTTCCCACAGGACAAATTTGCCGAAGCCAATCATGTGTCCAGGCATCTGGTTTGATATGTTCTCTTCCATCCCAAATAAAGTTCCAGTGCTTCTTTTCTCAAATTTCCAAGCAGCAACAGCCCCATGCCTGCACTAACATCTCTGAAGAATTCATGTCCTCTGGGTCCTGACCATCTATTCCCCAATTTAGGATGTCCTTCATCAGTTAGTTAATCCTGTGTTCTAAAAAGTGGAGTTATATGGACTAAGTTCTTCATAACATTTAAGTGTGTTCCCCAAAAAGAAAAAAGTTAATGCTATATTCTAGAAAAAAAATCATTACCCCTATCATCTAAATGCACTTTTTTCTGTTCAGTTGCATCAGATAACCTTTCAGTCATGTTAAAAAGATAGACACAGGCCTCACCCCAGATCTACTGAATCAAAATTTGGGGTAATAGTGCTTAGTGACTTTTATTCTTTATAAGCTTCCAGACAGTTCTGTGCACATTTTTATTTGAGAATCATTCGGGGTAGATATTCTGTAAGCCTCATTTCTGTCCTGATATTCTGTTGTTCTGGAAGCATCCAAGGAAAACTAATTGCACATCACAAAGTAGCATCTGTGGGGGTTCCCAGTACCTACTAGCAAACCTCATCCTTAGACCACCACTGTAGAAATGTGCACTGAGAGTTCTGGACGGGGAAATATAGGATGGGAGATTCATCTGGGACTGGAAGTCACAAATCTGTGCTCAAATTCAACATCTTCACTTCTGCTTCTCCAGTTTTTAATTACTCAACCCTCCTATTTCAAAAGAAGGTACTTCCCATACTGTAGGAGGAACAAATGAAGCAATGATAGTACAGGAGATTTGTGTATAGTGATGCTCAATTAACATTTGAATAATTTAACTTAGTGAATGCTAGTTTCCTTCCCAATTTCCCATTTGTAAGCTGATGGTGACAGTGACCCCTGGTTTGTGGATTCTTTTGAGATCTTGTTAGACATGCATGAGAAAAACTCCCTGTAGTGGAATTGTGAAGAACAGAGGTCTTAAATCCCTTTACTGCCATGGAAGAAGGACGGGTAAGGCCACCAGCTCAATCTGAAGAGTACGGAGTATGACTGGATGAATAATAGCTTCCTAAGTTTTTTTTTTTTTTTTGAGGCTATTGTGAATGGGGTAGGATTCCTCATTTTTATTTCAGAGGATTCATCACTTATGAATAAAAATGCATTAGATTTATGAGCATTGATTTTATATCCTGCTACTTTACTGAATTCATTTATGAGTTCCAGAAGTTTTCTGGTGGAATTTTTTGGCTCCTCTAAATAAAGAATCATGTCATCGGCAAATAGGGATAGTTTGAGTTCTTCTTTTCCTATTCATATCTCTTTAATTTCTTTGGTCTGTCTAATTGCTCTGGCTAGAATTTCAAGGATGATGTTGAATAGAAGTGGTGAAAGAGGGCATCCCTGCCTTGTTCCACTTTTCAGGGGGAATGCTTTCAGTTTTTCTCCATTTAGAATGATATTGGCCATGGGCTTAGCATAGATAGCCTTTACAATGTTAAGGAATGTTCCCACTATCCCTGTTTTTTCTAGGGTTTTGAGCATGAAGGGGTGCTGTATTTTATCAAATGATTTTTTCTGCATCTATTGAAATAATCATGTGATTCTTAACTTTAAGTTAGTTGATGTGGTGAATTACATATATTGATTTCTGGATGTTGAACCAACCTTGCATCGCTGGGATGAAACCCACGTGATCATGGTGCACTATATTTTTAATATGTTTTTGTATGCAATTTGCTAAAATTTTGTTAAGAATTTTTGCATCTATCTTCATTAAGGATATTGGTCTGAAATTTTCTTTTCTTGATGTGTCCTTCTCTGGTTTTGGTATCAGGGTGATATTAGCTTCATAGAATGAGTTTGGAAAGATTCCCTTCTCCTCTATTTCATGGAATACTTTGAGGAGTATTGGAATGAGCTCTTCTTTGAAGGTCTTATAGAACTCAGCTGAGAATCCATCTGGTCCTGGACTTTTCTGTTGGTAGGCTTTTGATGATTTCTTCTATTTCATGGCTTGAAATTGTTCTGTTTAAATTGTGCATGTCCTCCAGATTCAGTTTGGGTGAATCAAATGTCTCTAGAAACCTGTTGATGTCTTAGAGATTTTCTATTTTGTTGGAGTACAGATTTTCAAAATAACTTCTAATTATGTTTTGTATTTCAGTTGTGTCTATTGTGATATTTCCCTTTTCATCATGAATGAGTTTTCTCTCTCCTTCTCTTTGTTAGTGTGGCAAAGAGTTTATCAATTTTGTTTATTTTTTCAAAGAACCAACTTTTTGTTTTGTCAATTTTTTGAATTGTTTCTTTTGTTTCAATTTCATTGATTTCAGCTCTGATTTTAATTATTTCCTGTCTTCTATTACTTTTGGTGATGATCTGTTATTCTTTCTCTAGGTCTTTGAGCTATAATGTGAGGTCATTTATTTGTTCACTTTTCATTCTTTTATTGAATGTGCTCCATGCAATGAATTTACCTCTTAGTAGTGCTTTCATAGTCTCCCAGAGATTTTGATATGTTGTATCTTTGTTCTCCTTTACCTCTAAGGAATCAATCTAACAAAAGAGGTGAAAGACCTCTACAATGAGAACTACAGAACACTAAAAAAAAGAAATTAAAGAAAATCTTAGAAGATGAAAAGATCTCCCATGTTGTTGGATAGGCAGAATTAATATTGTCAAAATGGTCATACTACCAAAAGCGCTATACAAATTCAATGCAATTCCAATCAAAATCCCAATGATGGACCTCATAGAAATAGAGCAAGCATGAAATTCATTTGGAGGAATAAGAGACCCAGAATAGCTAAAGCAATTCTTTGCAAGAAGAGCAAAGCAGCAGGTATCACTATACCAGACCTTCGACTATACTACAGAGCTATAGTAACAAAAACAGCATGGTATTGGTCCCAAAATAGACAGGTAGATCAATGGTACAGAATAGAGGACACAGAGACAAACCTACATAAATACAGTTTTGTCATATACTTAACAAAGGCACCAGAAACATGCAATGGAGAAAAGATAGCCTTTTCAACAAATGGTGCTGGAAAAACTGGAAATCCGTTTGCAGCAAAATGAAACTAAACCCCTACCTCTCACCCTGTACAAAACTGAACTCAAAATGGATCAAGGACCTAGGAATTAGACCAGAGACCCTGAACCTAATAGAAGAAAAAGTAGGTCCAAATCTTCATCATGTGAGCTTAGGACCAGATTTCCTAAACATGATTCCCAAAGCACAAGAAATAAAGGCAGGAATCAATAATTGTGATAGATTCAAACTAAAAAACTTTTTCTCAGCAAAGGAAACAATCAGCAATGTGATGAGAGAGCCTACAGAGTGGGAGAAAATCTTTGCCACACAAACTTCAGATAGAGCACTAATATCCAGAGTTTATAAAGAACTCAAAAAACTTTACACCAAGAATACAAATAACCCAATCAATAAATGGGCCAAGAAAATGAGCAGACACTTCACAGAAGAAGATCTACAAGTAATCAACAGATATATGAAAAAATGTTCAACATCCCTAGTAATAAGAGAAATGCAAATCAAAACTACCCTAAGATTTCTTCTCACCCCAATTAGAATGTCTATTATCAAGAATACAAGCAACAACAGGTATTGGTGAGGATATGGGGAAAAAGTTCACTCATACATTGCTGGTGGGATTGCAAATTAGTGCAGCCACTCTGGAAAGTGGTGTGGAGATTCCTTAGAAAACTTGAATGAATCCATCATTTGACCCAGCTCTCCCCACTTCTTGGCCTATATCCAAAGGACTTAAAATCAGCATACTCAGTGATGCAGCCACATCAATGTTTATAGCAGCCCAATTCACTATAGCTGGATTGTGGAACCAACCTAGATGCCCTTCAATAGATAAATGGTAAAGAAACTGTGGTATATATACACAATGAAATATTACTCAGCCATAAAGAAGAATAAAATTATGGCATTTGCAGGTAAATGGATGCAATTGGAGACTGTCATGCTAAGTGAGAGAAGTCAATCCCAAAAAACCAAAGGCCAAATGATCTCTCTGATAAGTGGATGATGATACATAAAGGGAGGTGGGAAGGGAGGCAAGAATGGAGGAACGATGGATTGCATAGAGGAAAAAGAGCAGTGGGGACTAGGTGGAGGGAAGGAAAAATAACAGAATGAGACAAACATCACTACCCTATGTACAGGTATGATGATGCAAATGGTGTGACTCTACTTTGTATACAACCAGAGAAACAACAGTTGTACTCCATTTGTATACAATGAATCAAAATAAATTAAAAATAATAATAATAGCTTCCTAAGATGTCAACATCCTAATTCTCAGAACCTGTGAAAGTGTTAACTTACAGAACAAAGGGTACTTGGCAGATGTGATTAAGTAAATGACTTTGAGATAGGGATTTTAACCTGTATTATTGAGGTAGATTCTAAATTAAATTGTAATTATCTTTAGAAATCAGAGGCAAAGGTGGATTTGACTATACCACAGTCCCACTTTCAGCCACAGTTTTTGCTTTCCATGGATTCAGTTACCTTCAGACAACTGTGATCTGAAAATACTAAATGGAAAATGCCAGATGTGAACAATTCATAAACTTTGAATCGCACACCGTTCTGAGTAGCATGATGCAATCTTGCACAATCTCACTCCATCCTGCCTGCAATGTGAGTAATCCCCCTGCCTGGCATATGATACTCCTACACCATCTGCCCGTTAACCACTTATTAGCCATTTCAGTTATAAGACCGACTCTCACAGTACTGTGGTGCTTGTGTACAGGGCTCCTTGCTACCTAGGATACCAGGCATCCACTGGGGGTCTTACAACATATTCCCTGGATTTAAGGGGGTGGGGTGCTTTAGAAAGTAAGACAGGCAATGTGGTGTCAGAAGTAGGGGAAAACAAGGTGATGGGTTGTCCGGAGGGGGCTGTGAACCAAGGAATGCAAACGGCTTCCAGAATCTGGTAAAGGAAGGAAACAGATTCTCCTTAAGAGACACCAGAAGAAATCAGACCTTTTGACACTTTGGTTTTGTCACCATCAATACTTCTTTCATACTTCTGATGACAGAACTATAAAGGAATGCCTTTTTTTTCTGATTTTTTTTCTTTAATTTTGGTGCTGGGGTTTGAACCCAGGGATGCTTAACCTCTGAGCAACATCCCCAGCCCATTTTTATATTTGATTTAGAGATAGGGTCTTGCTAAGTTGCTCAGGGCCTTGCTAAGTTGCTGAGGCTGGCTTTGAACTTGTGATCCTCCTGCCTCAGCCTCCTGAGCCACTGGGATAAAAGGCATGTGACTCCACTCCCACTCAGGAATGCATTTCTATTGTTCGAAGTCACTAAGTTTATTGCAATCTGTTATAATAGCCATTCAGAAATGAATACAGGTAGATTTAAAAACAAAACTATTCCAAAGAAATTAAGGGAAACCTTTTATTAGTTGACAGAGGAGAGGTATCTGAAACTTGAATGATCATGTGGACTCGCACTGTTTATTCCAGCAACATTTACCAGGCACCTGGCGGAGGGCATTTTACAACCCAGCATTGGCCTGACACAGCCTGCCATTATAGGAGGCACCAGACACTTTGCCCTACTCGAAGCATCCTGGGGAGGAATACTAAACCTCTCTTCACACCTATGGCCCATGAGAGTTTCAGCCTGGTCCAGTTTCCCCCAGAGCTGGTCTAGGTATTTCCAGAATCCACTTCCTGGAACACTTTCAGCATGTGAGCTTTTCAAAGCAGTTCTGGCGGCCCAGCCTCCTTGGGACCTGCCCCAATTGGGAGACCCATGGAGCAGTAGAGAGGGTATTTACTCCCCATTCTACAATTTTAACTGCTGGCCACCCCAATCTTATTTGTTTCCTTTCTGTCTCATTTGTCCTCATCCTATCAGGCAGAATCATATTTCTTACCTATCCTAAAGGATGGTTCTGTGGTATGAACAAAGCTGATGTAAGGACAATGCACAGAGGCTCCTGGGCTCACACTGGGATGATCATTATTATGTATCATTCGTATCTGGACACTTCTGCTGGAGTTGGCAGCTCCAGCCACTGAACAGCAAGGCCAGCCCAGAGTCAGACCTCAGCTAGGCACAAGAAGGAAGGAAGGAAGGAAGGAAGGAAGGAAGGAAGGAAGGAAGGAAGGAAGGAAGGAAGGAAGG
>JAJEJO010001146.1:411257-458316 GCA_020662805.1 Glaucomys volans | reverse complement strand
AGGAAGGAAGGAAGGAAGGAAGGAAGGAAGGAAGGAAGGAAGGAAGGGAGGAAAGAAGGAAGGGCGGGCAGGTAGGTCCTCCCTCAGGCTCCTGTCTTCTCTGTCTTCTCTTACACACAGCAGACATTGTAGACTCACAACTATCTTGAGCTTCCAGGAAACCCCTACCCCCACTACACTCCTGCCACCAAAGTCAAACGGTTAAACAAAGTGCTCCCTCCCAGGGTGGACAAACAGGACACAGCCCTCTTCATTCCCCTTTCTCCAAGAATACCACCCAGACTAGAGACAGTCAAAGCACTTTCCTCAGATGACCAGTATGTGGCTCAGGCTCCTCACCTACCATTCCCAGCACTGCCTGGAACTAGACCTTCCTATGAAACCAGTAACTCTCTAGAACATGTCAGTAGGGGATCCCCTGTCACACACATTATCCTCACATTCTCCCTTAGCCAGTCATGAAGTTCCTATGTCCCCAGAGGAATGCCCAAAGCCTGCAGGCCATTTGCACAGCAGTCATGAATCACATGCCTTGGATCCTATTACAGACCAAGCCTTCCTTAATTCAGAACACAACGACCATCTACTCAGGTTTTTCTCCAGATGTTTATTGGTACATTATACTTGTACATAATGGTGGAATTTGTTGTTGCATATCTGTACAGGCACATAATATAGCAATATAATTTGGCCAATATCACTCCCCAGCGTTCACCCCCTCCTCCCACCCCCAGTTCCTTTCCTCAATTCTACTGATCTTTCTTCAATTTTCATGAGATCCGCCCCCACCTTTCCTTACGTTTTTCCTTTCTAGCTTCCACATAGAAGAGAAAACATATGGCCCTTGACCTTCTGATTTTGACTTATTTCACTTAATATAAGGTTCTCAAGTTCCAGTCTTCCCACTCTAACTGGCACATCCAGTGTTTATCCTACACAATAGCCCTAGATTTGCCAACTCCCTTCCACCAAAACTGGAGGAGAGTTTCCAGAATTCTATTACAACTGTTTAATGTTAAAAAAAAATCCTATAAGTTTTTTTTAATTGATATGTAAAGTAGAATGAAGTGGTGATTATTTAGTGGTCATGCCCACACCATGAAGTCCTTGAAGGCAAGTTCTTCTCCTGGTACAAAGCTCACACGTTCAGGGTCCAGATGAAATCTCCTCCATGCCTCACAGACTTTTTTTTTTTTAAAGTTACACATAATAGTGGGCTGTAATTGGACATGTTTGCACATGTATGTAAGGTAATCTGCTCCAGTTCAATCTCCAGTGTTTCCACTTTCCCTTCTTGTCTCCCTCCCCCTGTTCTTCTGTTCTACTGGTCTTCTTATATATATTGAATGTTTTTTATATAAATTGGTGCATTACAAATAAACATAAAGGTAGAATTTGCTGTGATATATTCATGCATGCACATAGCATAATTTGGCCAACTTCTTTTGAAGGGTAGAAGGAAGGGCTGAGCAGACCCTCCATGTCTTCCTCGAGCTTCCTAAACCCCATCATCAATTCTAGACATGGACTGCAGACTTTTCAAGCACAGGGCTCAAAGGCTTCAGTGAAGAGGCAAAGGCTCCTGGCTTTGAATTCCTTCAACTCAATAACCAGAAAATTCAAGTCAATTTTATTTTTTTATTGTTTGCTTGTTTCATTCTTTTTTTATTGGTTCTTTTTAGTCATATACAACATTAAGATTCATTTGGACATAATAATAAAAATATGGAATATCATTTGCTCTAATTCAGTCCCCAGTACTTCCCCTTTCCCTTTTCTACTCCCTCCTCCTGTTCCCTTCCCTACTGTTCTTTCTACTATTTACATACAGGGTTTTTTAAATTAATGTTTTGTGGATATACATGATGGTAAGATTCACTGTGGAATAATCATATATATATACATAGGAAAATTAGGTCTGATTCATTCCACTGTTCTTCCCTTGTCCTGTCCCTCCACCTTCCCCCTCAATTCCCTTCCTCTAGTCCAATGATCTTTCTTCTATTTCAATGAATCCCCCTTTTTTCCTTTTCGTTCTCTCTTTCCTCTCTCCTTTCCCCCATATTTTGAATTAGCTTCCACATAGGAGAGAAAACATTCTCTGATTGTCCTGAACTGGCTTATGTCACTTACATGATATCCTCCAGTTCCATTCATTTACCAGCAAATGACATGATTCATTTTTCTCTATGGCTGAGTAATATTCTGTGTGTGTATATATACACAGTTTTTTATCTATTCATGTGTTGAGGGCTTAGCTACTGTGAATTTTTCCATAGCTTGGCTACTGTGAGTTGTGCTGTTATAAACACGGATGTGGCTGTATCCCCATGGTATGCTGATTTTAAATATTTTGGTTATGTATCTAGAAGTGGGATAAGTGGTTTATATAGCAGTTCCATTCCTAGTTTTTTGAGGTGTCTCCATACTGCTTTCCAGAATGATTACAACAATTTGCAATCCCACCAATGATATATAAGTGTAATTTTCCCCACGTCTTTGCCAATAATTATTATTATTTATATTCTTGATAATTTCCATTCTGACTGGAGTGAGTCAAAATCTCAATGTAGTTGTGATTTGCATTTTCCTAATTGGTAGAGATGTTGGAAATTCTTTCATATGTTTAATGAACATTTGTATTTCTTCTTTTGAGAAGCATCTCTTGAATTCCTTTGCCCATTTATGAATTGGGTTATATGTATTTTTGGTGCGATTTTTTTTAGTTCTTTATATACTCTGGATATTTTTGCCTTATCTTAGCAACATGTGTGAAGCTAACAATATTTTTGCAATTCTACTAATAAAGTGGTGAACATTATCATGACTTTTTGTTGTTTTCTGAAAAAAAATATTGTTTGAATGGGATTAAACAGTTATTGAAAGTCATGGGAGTGCCAGTCTTAGGAGAACTTTGAGAAGAAGGATTTAAAGGCCTGGATGCTTCTCAGTTGTTACTAATAGAGTCATCAGATAAGTGGGAAGAAAAAGAAAGTTTTCTACTTTTATGAAGTTATCATTTTGTATTAGCCATACACTACAAAAGGAAAACAAAGCAAAAAAAAAAAGAAAAACAAGGATGCTCTTAACTCAGAAGTCAAAATCCTGAGTCTTCCAGGATCCTAAAGTTCAAATCCCATGATTTAATCATAAACTTACACCATCAGGATGTTGGTGGGCAGGTGGAAGTAGAATATGTAAAATATTTACACATTTCCAAAGACCTCATGCAAGTTTGCCCATGAATGCTATTTGAATATTATTGTAAATAAAAATGTCTTTTACCCAAAGACCTCCAAGAACATGATGTTTGTTAAACAAGTTGAGTTTATGATTCATTAGCACTAAAGAGACTACACCCAATGTACAGGGCACCCTTGGGTATCTCAGAAAGAGTGGTTAGAAAGGGCTCATCATAGGACTTGGGCTTGCATTGGGGCACTTGGGGAAGATGTAATAGGAATACCATAGCAGAAGTTGCAGCCTGGACATTAGAAGTCTAACACCACACCCAAACAGGTCAAGCCACCCAAGGCTCAAGTCAGTGTCCAGAAATGAGGACATAGAGGCATCTTTCCCACCTATCACACTGGGCTCCTTGCTTACCCACAGCTTCCTTTAAAGAGTTCATTGAGGCATTTGTCCATGGCCCTAAAATGACTCAATTCATTTGTTTCATGTGTATATGTGTCTGTCTGTGTGTACATATATAAAGTGTGTCCTCTCTCTCTCTCTCTCCCTCCCTCCCTTCTCCATTCCTTCCTCTCTTCCTCCCTCCCTCCTGCTGAACTCTTCTTTCCTGCTTCAAGTGACAAAGGAGCAGAGGGCTGCCCTTCTGACTCATGGGCATTTGACTTTAAGTATCTGCTCAGGATCTGTAAGTAAATAGCTTGAACTTGTTTCCTATGGCAGTAGTGTACTGAATTTGTACCTTCCACTTGAAGGACCAGGAACTACCTTTGAGACCAGGTTTCCCCTGGAACTCCAGGGAGAAGACAAGTCCAGGCTCCCAAACAGAGTGATGATGAGACAGACATGAACTCGACAAAAGTCAGACAAGAGCACAAGTGCATCTGTCAGTACAAACACAGTTCCTGTGAGAGGGACACCAGCTTATTGGTCAGACCCTTAGGCATCAGACAGTCCATAGGGAAATAAAGGCATCCATAAAAGGCGTGCTATACACACCCACCTCCAGAGCGTTATTTCCCATGAGCAGGGTTGCTAGTCACTCCAGTACTGGGACCCCAATTTAACTGTGGTCTGTAAAGACAGGCAGATTCTAGGAAGTAAGGTGATGAATTTAGGAATAGAGAAGTATTATGATGGAGCATCTTAATTAATCTCTGTGTTTGTCAATTTTGCATCACTCTGAAAAAATATCATGAAAAAATATCATGAAAAAACGAAGAGGAAAGATTTATTTTGACATATGGTTTTAGTGCATGGTTGCTTACCTGTGGTGAGGCAGAACATCATGGCAGGAAACACATAGTAAAACACAGTTACTCACCTCTAGAGCTCAGAGAGCAGAAAGACAGAAGTGGCTGGGATCCCAAAATCTTCTTAAAGGGCATACCTCCAACAACCTAACCACTAGACCCCAACTCTAAAGGTCACACCACCTCTCACTAGCACTACAGCCTGCTGACCAAGCCTTTAGAACATGGATTTGGGGAGATGGTTCAGATCCAAACCACAATCGTCTCTAGGAGGAAAGCAGAGCAGAGCAAGGCAGTAACTTTTCAATTATAAAGAAACAACACTCACACCCATTAGCTAGGTGAGGGAGATGTTAGGTCAGTTTTATGATTTGGACAATATTATGTTTTATCTGCATACAGGTTGATGGCAAAGTGGTCTCATTCTTGTTTTGGATCTATCATGGTCACCAAATGGCCTTGCTGAAGCTCATGTCTGTGCAATTGTTTATATCCAGAAGGAGAGAAGGGCAGCCCAGTTGGGAGTCCTTGGCCAGCTCCTGTATGCCAAGGACTGCTTTTCTCCCTCTCATAACAAAACAATAAGATCCGAGGCAATTGAATACTAAATTTAGCATTGTGCATTACTGTTTATTGTGGGATTATTATTGAATAATGCTTCATAACCTTTCTTTACAAACACTGGAAAATAATTAATTTGGAAGAGACAACATTTCAAATCATGGAAAGCAAAATGATAAAAAGATTTTGGGCTAAAGGCAATCAAATCTTCCAATAAGTAAATGTGCAAAGAAAGTGCTACAGCTGTTAGACCAAATCCCCCGAGACCACAGTGGGCTGGCCATGTCTGTCCTCCCCAGTACACAGGTACCTCTCTCCCTCAGAACAAACCTCCCCAAATGCAGTGCCTCAGTTGGGCTGCCCTCTTTACACAAGCCACACCCAAATCTACCCAGCATCTTAGTACTTCCTTCATTCCATGGATAGCCTCAACTTCCCCTCAGAGTGCACCCTCCAACCTCCAAGACAATCCCTGACATCACACAATGCCCCTGTCGTTGCTGGAACAACTGCCTCCCAAAGAAGCTGGGACCCACATGCCAAACTAAACTAGTAGGTGACTGCTACTAAAGTAAAAGATTTAAATAGGACCCAGGGTCTCCTAAAATGGCAGACAAAATGTCCACAATATGACTGAAAATTCCCTCGATATACAAGAAATCAAGAAAATCACATTTTGAGTGAGAAAGATATTCGACTGCTGCCGAGATGAATCAGATGTTAACATTATCTAACAAGGACTTTAAAGTAGCTGCCATTTAAAAAATGCCTCAATAATTACAGATTCTCTTGAAGTAAATGAAACACTAGAGAATCTCAGACCTTTCCTCTCAGCTCCAGGGCTGGCAGCTGCTCCCGTAGCTGCTGCCTCTATTAGACCTGAGAGCTTATTCTTTCCTTGCAGTGGTTGGCTGCCTTCTGCCCTCTCAACCATCCTTATGAGGACAGCTTCTATGTTCACCTTGTTGGCATGGTTTCTGCCTCCCATGTGCACTGACTGATGGAAGGGGCTCTTTGGGGTTTAGAATATATTCATTTGGGAAGATGGAGAAGAAGGTTTATATCACAGAAGGTTTATATCATAATCTCCTGGAAAATGCTTCAAAACCACTTTTGACATTTTTCCTCCTAGGTCCCTCTGTTCTGAGCTTTGATCAGAGGTTATTCATTCATCAGTCAGGTCTTTCTGGCTGCAATTTTCCATCCCATATATGATCTATAAACCTTACCCTCTATCTGACCTTAAAAATGGAGGAGAGAGATAACAGCTCCTGCAATTAGATTTGTTCAGCCTCCCAGCATAGTGCTCAACAAATACTTTCTAAGGTGGGAGGAGGGAAAAGGGATGCTGTATCCCCAGTTCTTTTTCAATCGTCTAAAGACAAATTGAATTATGCCCCTGCCCTGCCTAGAGATTTCAGTGGGCTCCCTATTGCTTTTTGGAAAAACAACAGGAAATTCCAATGACCCTTCCAGTATAATCCCCTCCCTAGTTCCTTTACTACACTGTCATCCTGTCCATCCTCACTGAGTAACTCTGAATCAGGATCCATGGTGTGCAACATGTGGTTGCCTTGGGGGATCCAGCCAACCCCATCTCCTCTATTCCCCCTCTATTCCAGGTCATCTGTCACCTGCTCACGCTTATGGCAACTCTCTTGTCGCCATGGGTCTGTTGGCTAATTCACCAGCCTGTCCACCAGACTTCACACTCCACGTGGGAATATTTCTCCCCCTTCTTATCTCATGTCACAGACATTCAACAAATATTCATTCTGAGAATGGTCTCTGCTGCTTTTCACGTGTGATGACTCCTTTCTAATGACCCTGCCACTTCTTCCAGGAGTCACTGCCAAAGACTGTATTTTTGACATGTGCTTTTCAGCATTTGCATTCTGCAAAATATCACTAAGGAAGAGACAACTGACAACGTCTCTCTGAACTTTCATTTTCCTCTCTAGAGAATATGTTGCTGGATGCTATTGTCACAGTGGTAAAAGGACTTTATGAACTCCAAAGGAAAGCTCATTTGTCAGAAAGCCTTAGAAAATAAAAAGATAGATAGGGTCCCCAGAATGTGTGTGGTGGTGGGGTGGCAGTCCTCTGCAGAATGTGTAAACTTGACCTCGCTGACATTTTCCAAGTGCTTTTTCTGTTCCAGGCTGGGGTCTACATGGCCCTGTTGGCAGCTACTACTATTAGACCTTAGCCCTTCAATGGTGGGGAACTGAGGTTTGGATAAGGCCAGTAGAGTTTAGGAGATCAGTCAGTGGGGGCAGAGCTCAGTTTTGTGGTAAGGTCAGCTGAGCATGGTGGCCATTTGTGACCACCGCCCTAGAGGCACTACAGAGGTATAGAGGGAACAGAATATCGCAAGCCAGAAAATGCCTCACATAGATTTTCTTAATCATGGCTCACTCAAACTTTCCGTGGTACCTTAACACCACCCTAAAATATTTTATAGAAAGTTCTAACTGCATGGTCCTTCGAACATTCATTCTCAACTAACACCCTTGCTCGTGCCTTAACTAAAAGCAGTTTTGGGGGACCACGGGTGTCCCAAGAATCATGGCATCAAGAGTTAACTGTTGAATGCAGAATAGTTTCAGTCAAATTTTTTCATTTGCAGCTTCCAAAGGCAGCACACACCAGTCACAAAAATAATCCCCTGAATGAAGGTAAGTCAGCAAGTGTCTCTACATTTCCCTTCCATTCCAGGTATTCAAAGATAGGACATCATTCTCCCATCCCTGCCATTTCTAAAGAAGTATATTTGGTGTAAACAAAAGCAGTGTCAACATTGAGTTTCTAATCCCAGTTCAAATGCAATTGTTTGTGTGAGACTGAGCAACTCACTGTTGGTCTCAATCTCCTTTTTTGATTTTGACTGAGGACCCAGCATGCCTGGAAGGTCTTCTGTCATTACCCAGGGCTGGAGCTCTTCACTGTGTGGCCCAGATCTGTTTACTTACCTAATTCCCTTATTGAGAAAGAGGTCCTTCTAGTAGGTGACACTTTCTTATGACTGTCTATCCCATTGCCTGGAAGTAGGGACAGCAGATGATAGACGAATGACTTTTCTTTGGCTGCTATCATAAAGTACAAGACTGGGTGGTTTAAACAACAAATGCTTTTTCTCCCAGTTCTGGCTACATGTCCCAGATCAAGGATGGTTTCTTCTGAGGTCTCTCTCCTTGGCTAATAGCTGGTTGTCTTCTTGCTATGTCCTTACATGGTCTCTCCTCTGTGTGTCCTACTCTCCTCTTATAACAAAACCAGTCAGATTGGGTTTATTCTCACTGACACATCCTCACTTTAACCAATTAACCTCTCAAAAGCCTCATCTCCAAACCCACTTCAATGCATGACAGGGTCCAAGGTGCTTCAGATGAACATGTGGAGTGTCTGCCCATGTTTCCAGTGATGCCACATCAATGTGAAATCTGAATTTAAGTTGTAGGTTGGCCTTAGCCAGTCATTTGTGCTCCTCTCTGTCTCTTTATTTCAAGGAGTCTGGAACACCCTGGGAAGAACTCAAAAGCCTACTGCTGGCCTCTACCACCAAGGCTCCCTCCTGACAGCGAGACCCCTACCTCCTCAAACAGAGATGCTTAGAAGACTCCCATGTCCCCTCCCTTCAGGGTTCACTGCCTCCTGAGCCAATACTAATCATTTTCAAAATACTTCCTTTACTACTTCTCTGTAGGGCCAAACCCTGAAATCCCTCCAGAGCAGTGATTCTTATTTCTTCTGCTCAAAATTTTTTTAACACATTAAGTATGTTTGGAACTGAGGGCACAGATGAGCCCTCAACTTGTATATATTTTGAAAATTCTGAATGGAGTTGAATAGAGTGAACTCTTTCCACCAAGGATTTGAAGCCCTGCATTCTAAAATGCTATAACCACATTTCCCTCTGTGGATAGCATGTCTCTTGGAAAAAGAGGATGCCCATGGGAGTAAATTCTGTCCCCCAAGGATGCCCTGAGTACAGGGAGCACACTTAAGGAGGGATACTTGCCATTTAATTTTTTGAGTCTTATTGTACTTGAAAAGTATAACAGCATCTTTTATATTGTAGAGTTATTAAACAATGTATGGGTTAAAACATGATATATGCATGTATGGAAATATCACAGTGAAACCCATTAATTTGTACAGTTAGTATATTGAATAATTATTATGATAAAGAAAAATATTTTAATAAAATATCTGTTTTAACCTTAAAACACCTCTACAAGACTATTCTTTTTTTCTGTGATAGTGTAAAGTAACTTATCTTGAAAAACATGAATGATGTTAATAAAAGGATACTATAAAAAATGGCAAACTCTTGACTATTTTCATTTATCACATAAAGTGAAAAGGGGAAAAATGTAGGTGGAAAAATATTAAGCATAGCCACTATACAAGGTCCTTTAACACAAAGATCAACAGCTTCACCCTGAAGTCAAAAACATCTGCCATGATACTCTAAAATTATTAAGGATATAATTTGCCACCAGCCTTGGTGTTTATGTCTTACACTTCCACTGTTACTCATTTTTCTGACTATATGCTCAATGGCCCTATGAAAGTTCTGTGAGATGAAGAAAGGGTCAGAGATGTTCCCAACCAAACCTGCACAAATACTTAACTTCAGCAGTGACATGAAGGGACAGAGCCTCATACCACATTTTCAAAATGCTGCAACTAAGAAAAAAAAGGAAAAAAAAAACCCAGTATGGCATGGATCTACAGAGCACAGCTCCTGCTTCAGTGCATTCCCACCCAACCCTCGACATGCCTTCACCTGAAATGTAGGCAGTCCCTGACTTTGGAGGGTTTGGTTTATGCTTTTCTAATTTTGCAACAGTGCAAAGGTGATCACACATTCAGTAGAAACCCTACTGTGACTTGGGAATTTTTTCACCCTGTTAAACACCGTTTCCAGTCATCCCCTCTGTCACAAGGGGAAACAATCATCTTTCTACGGTGTGCTTTGCTTCTAAACTGGTCCCCTCTCCCCACCCTATGTTGCCAATTTGGAATGATTTGATTGAGAAGGGGAGTTATAACTTGAAAAAAAAATTCAAGAAAGCCCATGAGTATAGAAGCCCCTTCAAATCCCCAAGGATCCCAGCTGATGCAGAAAAGCTACCAAAGCTCTACATGTGTCTTTCTTCCATGGACAGAATGGAAAAGGGATGCCACTGTAACTACCTGGAAGGCACAATCAGGGCAAATGTGAGTGCCACACCATCCCACCAGCTCCCAGTCCTAACAGCAAAATGTATGGAAATCGTATCTTTCTCCTGTCCTAACTAAAGGTACATTTAAGGATCAGGGTTCGAAAACACTGCTGGGAAGATCAAGATAAAAGGAGAAAGCTGAAGAACCAGCTCTGCAGATCAAAGAGGGCAGAATTCCATGCCAAAGTACAGAGATAACTGACAGTGCAGGTCTCCCCCAGAGTAATACCTGAGATGTCAAGGGCACTGATAGGCCAATGACAGCAGCAACACTTTAAAAATAAAAGCTCAGAACCTCCATCCTAGAGGCTAACCTTCCTCTCAGAAGCTCAGCTACAGAGCAGAAAGAAGAGGGAGTACTGAGGCTTCAACTTGAGCTTGAGAGACAGAATAATCTGAGAATTTGGGAAGAGGGTCACAAACCTTCTATTTCAAAGTAAATGAAGTGAAAATAAATGGGAAGGCATTCATGTTCACATATTAAAGGAGACCAGAAATGAAAGACTGGACTGTGGGGTGTGAGGAAAGATTCTATTTTGCAAAGAAATGTTAAATGAGTTAAATGTTAAAAGAGAAGAAAATTCTCCAACACTGTGTGTAAGAAGTTAATGAGAAATTGATTTCATTAAAACAAGGGCAGAAAGCTAGAATCAGTGGAGTAGATGAAGGAGATTGAATTGAAGGGAGGAAAAATGGGATAGGGGGAGTAAGTGGAGTGAACCTGACCTAACTTTCTATGTACCTACATGAATCTCACCATCATGGACATCCACAGACACTAATTTTAAAAACCCATAAGTAAGTAGCAGAAAGTTCAGCAGAGAGAGGGAACTGGTGAAGAGAGGAGGGGAAGGAAAGGGGAAATCTGGGGACTAAATGGGAGAAAATTATATTTCACACCTTAATTTTATCAAAGTGAATCCTAAAACAACCAATAGAAATGAAAGTTGAACTGCAGATCTTTAGAAACAAATGGAGAACCAAAACCACCATCATTTTGGAATAGGAATAAAGAGGAGGTGGGCAGGACAGAATAGATAATGTCAGAAAAAAAAAGTTAGCAACATAGAGGAAAAGTTTCAGATCTCCTCAAGGAATAGAAAGGAATGACACATCTATAAGCCAAAATAGGAAAAGATGGGATATTCATTTTGCTTGTATAAATACACCATGAATGTGATGGCAGGAGATGAATTTTTATAAAGTAAATGTTATAACTTGTGCAGTTTTAAAAATAACAAAGATAATTACACTATCAAAATTGGGGAAAGAGAAGATTGCATGCAAAATGGATTAATTTTCACATCCCTTTCAATATCTTTTGATCTTGCTCTCAATAGTAGTCATCAGATACTGTTCTGAATTGAAAAATATTAAAACATATCATGTAAGGTTATAAAAGGAAACTTTATATGCAGAAGGACTAAAAACAAAAAGATAATAATATACTAGAATTTGAGATGAGAAATAGAAAATGAACAGATACTGTCATGTTGATGAATTATGAAATATAGGCCCAATTTTATTATGGAAAATTATATGAGTAACCATTAGACACACAAAAATATTTCTCCATTTTAACAAAAGAAGACACTCAGCAGAAAAGGAAGAAAAAAAAAAACAGATGGGGCTGGGGAAATAGCTCAGTTGTTGGAGTGCCTGCCTTGCAAGCACAAGGCCCTGGGTTCAATCCCCAGCACCACAAAACAAACAAACAAACAAACAAACAAACAAACAAAAAGATATCCCAAACAGGATGCAAAAGAAATATAAAATTTAAAACAGTTTTAAATTGTTAAAAGCAAATATGTGTTATATTAAAAATGTAAATTCATATCCCAGATAAACCTAAAAGAGCATCAAACTTATAAAAATAAAATTATGAGTTGAAAAATCCTTGTAATTTCCTAAGTGATAGGAGTACACAGAGTGTCTTTTGTTCTATTTGTTATTAATTGACCCAGTACCTGGCACATAGCTTCTGAGCCCTGGGAATATTCTGGGGGATGGAAAAGTTTTTTTGTCCTAAGGAAGCAGCTTTCTTGGTGGGTTCCTGGGTGGGGGCAGAAAGCCAGAAAGACCAAGCCATGATTCAAAACTTGGAACTTCCAGCCACATGTCACCCTTCCAGGAGGGAAGAGGAACTGGGAACGGAGTCAAAAATTAGTCAACCCTACCAATGAAACCTCCATAAGAATTCCTATAGGACAGGTCTGGGAGCTTCCAGGTTGGTGAATGGGTGGAGGTGCCTGGAGCATGGCATGCCCAGAGAGGTGTGGACATTCCACAGCCCACACCACACCCCAATCCTTTCTATATGCCTCTCTTCTATTTGGCTGTTCCAGAGTTGTATCCCTTACAATAAATGAGTAAATGTAAGTTTTATGAGAAGTTCTGGAACATGATTGAAACTTACAAGTGGGTCAAGGGAACCTCTAATTTATAACCGAGTCTGACAGAAATTGTGGACACCTGGGACCACCACTTTGTTTTGAAGTGCAGAAAGGGACAGTTTTGTGGGATATGACTTTTGCCTATGGGGTCTGCCCTCATTCTGGCAGTTAATGGCAGATTGAATTAAATTGCAGGATTCCAAGCATGTGTCACAGAAGTGGTTAGTGTGGGAAAACCATGCATACCTGAAGATCAGAAGTGCTGTGAATGTTCAGAAGAAACACAGCCCGTTTTCCCATCACCAAGTAAGGACACACTAGGCATCTTCTCAGAAAATCTGTGGGTCTGGTTTTAAAAGTAATCAAGTGTAAATTCAAGATAAAGATTCAGGAGAGAATTGAAATCAGATTTTGTTAAATACATATAAAAAATGGAAGGAAAACTTAAAGAACAGCAATGACAGGCTGTGACAGGATAAGTAGTCAAGGGCAGTGGGGACAGACCTCCAGATGGGGGTCAGGGTCCTATTCAGAGCAGGACTCATTCATACAAACTGATTTTCTACACATACAGAGAAATAATACCTTGTGTTCAAAGCACAATGGAATAAAATGTGCAATTTAAACTCAATTAAACTTTGGGAATGTTAAAATACTCATTAAAGATCAGTTAGAAGAAGACATCAAAGTTAACTCATAAAATATTTAGAAAATGAAGATAATGAAACACTATCAAAACATGTAGATGGCTGTTAAATCTTTAATCGCAATAATAAAATTTGGAAGTACTCGTTTGAGTAAATAAGAATACATGGAAATATAGGAATTTGGAATCTCCAGAATAACAGAAACACCCTCACAACATCAAAGTAGAAAAGAAACTGTAACATGGGTGAACCTTAAGGACAGTATGCTAAGAAAAAGAAGCCCGTCACAAAAAAGACAAACGCCATATAATTCCACTTACATGAGGTCCCTAGCATATCAAATTGGCATAGGCAGAAAGAATAAGGGTGGTCGCAAAGGGATAAGGTAGGGGAAATGGGGGTTAGTGTTTAATGGGTTCAGAAGTCCAGCTGGGGAAGATGATAATGTCCTGGGAGATGAATGGTGCTGATGACTGCAAAACAATTTGGAAAGTTCTTAATACTACAAGCTGTACTCTTAAAAATGGTTAAGAGTTGAGGGTGTAGCTCAGGGGTAGGGTTCTTGCCTAACACATGGACAGTCCTGGTTTTAATTCCCATCACTGCAAAAATAAAATGGCAAATTTTATGTATATTTGACAATTAAAAACCTAATTTTTAAATAGGAGAAGGAACAAATTGTTGGAAATAAAAGTAGATGCTTAAGAATTACAAAACATAATGACAAAATTTGTTGATTGGCAACGCTTATTAGAAGGGGGATCCAGAGAACTTCAACAGAGGAGTAGGGAGAATGGCAACAAGGTTGAAAGTTGCAAAACAAACAAACAAACAAAAATCCACTAAATTCAGTCAAGAGTGTAAATTGTAAATGAGACAGTAAAGAGACAGATAAGAAAGGGTGGAGATATTGCAGAACTGTGAACTGTTTCCTGTTCCTGTGACTCCCAAAGTGGGGTGTGCAATGGATAGGGCAGGAAACTGTGCACAAAGTTTCATACAGGTAGAAACTGCAGACAGCACCCTATGGCCATGACTATGGACCCACGGCCCCCCACTCATGATGCACCACATGAGAAGGTCAAACCTGTATGGAAATGAATTAAATGGTAATCAGAGAAAGGATTCACGAGTGGTGAGGTCAACAACTCTTTGACCAAGGTCTAGGGAGGATTGGGGAGGCATTGTGTAAGAAAAGAATAAAGAAATTAAATTATGTAAGAAAGGGTCACTTCCTGAGGAATGCATGGCAAGAGAGCTTCTGGTGAAAGTTTCCGTAGGTCTGTTTTCTCAAGGACTGTTGTCAGGGTGAGTGGAATGACCAGCACACCTGACACAGTCTGGCTATCCTTCCAGGCTTGTTCCACTGACTTTCAGTGCCCATGGAAGGCAGAAGTTCACATCCTGGGCCCCTGGAACTTAGAGGGAGCAGGCAGTACCTGGAACCTGTGGCTTGTGTTGCCTGCCTCCTGCTGTCAGCAGGAAGGGTGGCCTCAGCCCAGAGACCAATGAGACCCAGCATCCAGGTCCCCAAGCTGGTAAGTCTAGGTGTCAAAGAAAAAAATAACTGTGTAAAGTCAAATCAATGAACACAGGAGAAATGTACACAGAGTGAAGAAGAGAAAAAAAAAAACACAATAAATTAAAAATCCTAAGTATCTATACTGTAAAACTATCCAACTATGATGAAAAATGGATGTGATTAACTTTATATTAAAATGTGTGACTGAAATTAATTCCAGTAGTGCTAGAAGACCTAACCTTCTTGGTAGGAGAAATCCAGAAACATAATAGTGCTGGCCCAGAGATTTCAGATAGTTCTCTTAAACGTAAGTAAAAAATGATTCTAAAACCAAGTAGAGTTGTCTTTTAGTGTCCTCAGGGGTTTCATTCCAGGATCTTCCTCAGATATCAAAATATGATGATGTTCAATTCCCTTGTATTAGATGGTACAATATTTGCATATAACCTATACACATTCTCCCCTTTACTTTAAATCATTTATAGATTATTTATAATACCTAATATGATGCAAATGCTATGTAAATGCTGTCATATTGTATTACTGGGGAATAGCGACAGTAAAGTCTGTATGTGTTCACAGCAGATGCAATTTTTTTCTGCATATTTGGCATCCACTGTTAGTTGAATTCATCGATGCACACAAAAGCAAGCTGTGGAATGATTAATCATAATTATGAATATTGATGGCAAAAATCATAAGACCAAGTAACAATCACCTCCAGAATATAATAATGACTTAGTCTTAAGGATTCTATTAACATAATAAAACATTCTACTAGAGCTTAGGGGGAAAGTTTCTGATGATCTCCATGGATACTGGGAAGGCTTTGACAAAAATCTAATATTCACATTTTTCCAAGACAGCAGTAATAGTTTGAGAATCTACATGATACCTTTTATTATGACAAGGAAAATATGTGTCTTCATACAAATAGAATTGTGTGAGACATTAAAACATCCAGTTAGCATTAAGTGCAGACCAGTGTGCTTCGTGAATCATGGTTACTAAACACTTTCCTAAAATGCAATTGGATAAAGAAAGAAATAAGGGTAATATTGGGGAAAAGTCTAAAGAAAATCTTAGAAAAAATAAAATATTATATTTAGGTGCTTGATTATGACATTAATATCCAAAACACTTTCCTAAACATCCAGTTTGTAAAAATGAAAAAAAAACATACCATTGAAAATGATAGCAAAATGACAAAACCTTTAGAAATAGACAAGAGATTCATAGAACCTGAACAAAACCATAAAACTCAAATGAATGACATGAAATTTGACTTGAACACAAGCCTAGACTGTGGTATTCCTCAATAGGAACACTCAACTGATAAATTAATTGGGACTCAATTTTTTTAAAAAGATGCATATGACAGAGAATAAAGAGAGAATGGGAGTTGATGGGTGTGTTGAAACTATTAAATAAAGCTTTAGAAATTAAAGGCATTAAGAGAAAGAGAATCAATAGAAGAAAAACAGACCCAAACACTTATAGAAACTGTTTACAAATAAGGGGGCATTTTGAACAAATGGGGAGAATATTATGTTATTGCAGAAATGCATTATTACATACTGAATTGACACCACTGACCACAGTTTGGAGGGGAAAATAGTGTTTTTCCTCTATTTCTTGCAAAAAAAAAAATGATTCCTGGGGAGTCAGAAGATAAAACAAATGAAACCACAAAGTTTTAGAAGAAAAAGTAAGTTTATTTATAATCTCAAAATTAGGAAGGCATTTAAACAAACTGTAAATGAATCCCAATATCTACAAAGGCAAATACAGATAAATTGAAAACATAAAATTATAAACTTTCTATATGCCAATACACAAGCAAACCAATAAACAACATCAAAAGATAAAGGATAAACAAATAAAAATATTTTAAGACGTAAGACAGAAAGGTCCCAACATGCATAAGCAAATGAATTAAGAAAAAAAGCCGAATAACCCAATTGAAAATTGCATAAAGTATAAATTTACAAAGATTGAAATTGCCAAAAATCATTTGAAAACATGTTCAACCTCACAATAGAATGAACTGAAATCAGAATAATATTGCAATATCTTTTTTTACCATACTGGGAAAAAAATAAATTCAACAGTGTTTAGCACTTGAAGGCTAAGAAACTGGTCCTTTCATTGTACTGATTGGTATCTGGAGGATAATCTGGCAATATTTATCAAAACGTTAACTGCACAAAGCCTTATGCCCAGCAATTCCATTTCTAACTGGAATTTCTACCAAGATATAGTCACAAAAGTGTGGTAAAATATACATACAGAGATGCCTAGTATAGGTTTGCATATAAATATAAAAACTGGAAATATCTATATGTTTACCAATAAAAGAAAAATCAAATAAATTATAGTCCACTGAGGCAAAGGAATGCTAAGCAGCTATTTAGAGGAATAGAGGTAGATCTTCATACGTCACTAAGGAAAGATCTTTAAGTCAGAACACTAGGTGCAGACAGCATTGCATTGCACGAGGGCTAGAACATGTCTTTCTCCATGCCCACCCTCTCCCTCTTCAGCACCCTCCCTTCCTTTCCTCCTTTCTAGAAATGCCTCTGAGAACTCATCAGGGGTCCATGTGGAGAATAAAAAGGGGAAGGGGGAGTGCAGAAGGCTGCTTGCTTTTGTTTTGTGGTACAGGGGACTGAACCCACAGGTGCTGTATCTCTGAGCCAAGTCCACACTCTTTTTAATTTTTTTTTTTTTTTTTGAGGAAGGGTTTCCCTAAGTGGTTGAGGCTGGCCTCCAACTTGTGATTTCCTGTCTCAGCCTCTCTTGTCACTAGAATAAGGAATGCTGGTTTTTTTTTTTAACCATTCACATTTTTCTAATTTTGTGTAGAGTTAATTCTTAATTATTATTATCAATGACAGAATAGTTATTTGGGTGGTCAAAATGATCAACTTTTATTTGCTTTTTTATGTTTTTCTGCATAAAATACAAAGCTAAAAAGGTTCTTTCTTTAAAACAAAAAAAAATATGGTAGGGATCAATTTTGTGTAACAAGAAATGAAGCACTCTATTTATATATCAAAACACGTCTATTTGTTTCTAAAGATACCTCAATAGGGGGTGGGGGAACAGAAAACGTTGTGCATCATTTGTCCACACCATGTAGAATGGGTGGATGACCCTGCTCCAAATGGCATTTTGGTACATTCTTGTGGTTTATCAACTTTCTTGTTGTAAACAAGTTCTCCTCTCTTAAATTGCACACATCCAAGCACACGCGCGCGCGCACACACACACACACACACAGCACATACAAACCTTTCATT
Source organism: Glaucomys volans (assembly GCA_020662805.1). NCBI lineage: Eukaryota > Metazoa > Chordata > Mammalia > Rodentia > Sciuridae > Glaucomys > Glaucomys volans. Next base: position 440,218 of record JAJEJO010001146.1, on the reverse strand, counting down.
TATTTCCTTAAGTACAAATGAATTCATAGACATTACTCAGAAAGGAGTGAAATGGATGGCTAGAGAAACATGCAATTTCTTTTGCTCTGAAAATCTAATCTTCCATGATATGCCCATCTCAGGGTTTGGAAGCTGATTAAAGATCTCTGGAAACTCAGAAGCCTTGCAGTTTTGAGCTCTGAGCAGTTACTGGATGACACAATAGAACCAGAGAGGGTTTTCTTGGTGAATACCCTCTAATCTCATAAAATAACAACAATATAATGAGAAGAAGCATAGTGATTACTGTCTGCTAGATCATCTCAGTGGAGCATGGTGTCCCCTCTTATGTTAAAAAACTGAAATTGTTCTTATCTTCAGAACACATCTCCAGTGAATCACTCATTGACCTGAGCCAGCTTTCTGTGTTGAAGCTGGGGTGAACAAGCTATAGGGAGGCACATCCCCAAAAGCCAGAAACCAGGGCTGCTTGCTGTGCTGCCTCTGATGGTCTGAGGTTCCTCCATGTAGACTGCCACTAGGTGGGCATCTAGGAAAGCCACCATCCCCTCCCCAGTTCTTGCCAGAGGGGGCCAGAGTGGTCCTAGTCCCTGCCTCCTGGCCATGACACATGGAGAAAAAGCCAAATAACATGCTCACTTTATGGTGTGTATTTGGATAGATGGACATACTTCTAAAATGAATCATCTCCAACAAGTATGAAACATCTAATACATTCTAATCTTTAAAAAACACATTAAAGGTGTAACTTGGCTTCATTTATTCCTTCGAGCTGGTATTTCTCCCAGAACCCTATTTTTCCTTTGGATTTTTCAGAACAGAACAGGGTCCAGGGCTAACACATGAAGCTTGGGAGTCATCTAGGATCTACAAGGGATATAGCCTTTCATGCACACTTGACTGGGTCTGGTCCTAGATTGGAATTGACACAAACTTGTGTCCCTCTGATTTCCTCAACAGAGCAAGCTTGTAAAAATTAGTCAGCTGGTATAAACATAGTTTACAAGATCAATACACACACACTCACAGTGTCTGTCTGTCTCACTCGTTCACAGAAACAACATACAACTGTTTTTTCCAACTGTCATCGGTAGAGAAAAAAAGTAAAGTTGAACTGCAGAAAAACCAACAGATAGGTTTTAGTTTAAGTATTTTTTTTTTCCTTTCACAAGTCAATTATTAGAATGGATTTAGTGAGTGGTTTATTATTATTAGCTCTAATCTAGGTTTTTACAGGCAAAAGCACACACTGAATTTTCATGTGGGCCTTATGGCAAGTGACATGCAAGCATGCAAAACCAACTGTACGGGCCTGCCCTGGCGGTCTGGAGCCACAGATATCTCTCTAAAGGGCTCTCCAGAAAGAGAACAAATAGGCAAAATGACTGCAGAGTGGCCCTGCTGAACCTAATGATGTGTCAGTGGTATGCATGAGATAGCAAACAGAAAAATACTAAGATCCTATTATGGAAGGTATAAGCAAACTGTAACCATCGGGTTTGACGGCCATGAAGGATACATCAACATTGTCACATTTAATGCTGCCATGAGTTTACCACACAGAATTCTCACCAAAAACCACTCTGCCTATCTGTGCATTTGCTACGTGTACAGAACCAGGTGATGTTATGCAAAGTCTTTGGACACAGCTTCCACAAAGTTTGGAGCCGACATGAGGATGCCAATGGTGCAGATAATGGTGAAGACCGAGAAGGCCATGAGGCACAGGCGGTCCACCACGCAGGCTGCAAACTTCCACTCACTACAGACAGCCTCACTCTCATCCTGGCAGCGGAAGCGGTTGGCAATGTAGCGGACCTCCTCCAAGATCTTGGCCAGGTCCGGGTCCCCCTCCTGGGGCTGTCCACCATGCAGGAGGTGCTCATCATGTGTAGGGGAACAGGCCATGCGGCCACACACGACCCCAGAGTCAGGGGTCGGGGCACAGTGCATGCCCTCCAGGCCTCGGAAGCCAATATACAGAAGGTTCCCGTTGCTGGTAGGGGGTCCAGCACTCGCACTCAACTCCACACTGGCCAGGCTGCAGCGTCGCTGCTTGTGCTGGCAAGCTGGGCGGACCTTGTCTTCCCCAGGTCTCTTCATGCGTAGGAACCATGCACACCAGTTAAGAAGGATGACTCTGGTCTGAGGGGACAAAAGAATGTTAGGAGAGGCCACGAAGTGGATATTAACTAATCCTGACAGTAACATTATCCTGCAAAGCAGCCCCACTTTGCTGATCCTGGAGCTAACAGGGTTCATCACCTCCCCAATGATTCTACACTGGCAAGCAGTGCAAAGCCTTACGGTTGCTGAGACAAAGGTGAAGTGAGAATAAAAGCTATGCAGTTTTGTCACCTTGGGCATGAGCTGAATTTTTCTCTGGGGAGGGCACACATGCTGCATACTTTAAGAACTGTCTTGTCAGAGGAGAAGGCTGACTTGATAAGAATGCCTCTGGGAGAGGTAAACAAGGAAAGTCACTTTCCCTCTCTGATCCTGACTCATCTGTAACCAAGGACCTTCAGATGGGATCCTCTGGCCCTCATACTGTCTGTGTAGAGGACACCCTGGAAGACCACTGCAAACCACAGGGGCACTAGGAGATTTTAACATTCAAGGACAGCCCTTGAACACATTTGAAATAGTTCAGGTTTCAACATTAGACGGTTACATTCTGTGGACATTATTTCTTTGCAACACTGGTTTTCAGAGTTGCCCTGATTTAAGGGAAAAAAAAAAAAAGGCGAAGTACAATGTGAAAGAAAAAATGAAGACAGCAGTTGTCCAATCTAATCCTAAGACTCAAGAGGATGTGCTGTACCTGACAGGTGCTCAGATGATGTTGAAACATAAATACTTACTAAATTATTGCAACCTAATAAAGACACTGCTAGGGATTATTTCTTCAGGTCTAAAAGCTCTGTGAAAAAGTTCCTGAGACACCAAAGTGCTGTGGACTGAGGACGTCTTAGAACCCCTCTACCTCAGGATCCCTTAGGCTACAGTGAACACCAAATAAGATGATGTCTGGGAGAGTACTTAGAGAAGTTGAAAGCAGAGTTGGCAAACTTTCCATAAAGTTGGACCAGATGGGTACATTTTCCTCTGTGGGCCAGAGATCTCTGTTACAACTACTCAGCTTACTAAGTAGCAAACATAGAAAGGGCATAAATGAATGGGTGAAACTATTTTCTAATAACATTGTATTTAAAAAAACAACCTGTGAGCTAAATCCGCCTTCTGGGGCCTCAGTTTGCCACACTCTGGCTCAAGTGTGCTCTAAATGTTCGGTGCCAGAAGTTGGCAAAAAATCACCATGTGAGTTTATATTATTTTTTCCTCTCTTGGAAAGAGGGGAGACAGCTAATATCCCAAAATACAAAAAAAAAAAGAAAGTATTTTTGTAAGCTTATCCAGATACGTGTATCATTTTTGTGAGTTCCCCTAGATAAGGATGTAAAAAGGGAGCTCTTTTCCTAAAATCATCTAGAAATCTATTTCATTTTCATTTCATTTTAAGATTATGGGAAAATTTCAACAACCTAGCCAGGTCTATTTCCCACATGTAGATAGAGATGGTAAGGTGAATGCCCTATCTGTAGGGCATTCTTTCTTGGCATTCGCTTTTATGATATCTTATTAAAGGTGACTGAAGCAAACAGATCTGGGGGCAGGGAACTCCGAATGAAAAGAAGAAGAAACACTAAGACCAGTTGCACTGTAGCTGCAAAAACAGCCCTTCATGTCATAGTGTGCTTTCCACAGTAGGTGACACTCTATATCCTAGAAAGGTTATGTCTCCTGACCCTGGAGGGTTTTTCACCATCTGTGACAAGGGGGTAAACACAAACCTCTGTGGAAACACCGAGGGTGAATCTGGCCCTCAGGAGACATGTCGTCTCACTTGGGCCATTAAGAGCTCTAGGAGGTGAGTATAATTCTCCCATGTTACAGAAAGACAAAATGAAGCTCCAAGGGGTTAATGAATAGGCTTAAGGTCATACAATAAGCAAATGGTTATGCCACTTAATGTGTTTAGACTCCTGGAACTTCATTGGTCAGAGTCTACACGGCTCTCTCAAAGCTCCTGTGACTTAGCCCAACTCCTCCTTGGAAGATGCCACAAAGCCTGCACCAGATCTTGAGGGAGGATGTCGGACAGTGAGCGGAACTAAACCCAGATGCAGCTCTGCACATGAGAGCCAAGCAGGGTCAGGCACTTCTCCAGCTACGACTGAATCTGCACATCCCCTGAGGCACAAATCCAGCTAATATGATCCACGCTGCCAAGTCTATTTTTAATTCCATGGCCTGAATCATTAGCTTTCAAGGCCAAAGCGTCTCCAAAGATGAAATTATCCTCTTGGCACTTATCAAACTGTGCTTGTGACCTCCTCTGTTAGGTTACAGTTTTGTTTCTGACTGTGCAAATGTCACATAATGCCACCGCACCCGGCAGTATCTTCTTCGTAGCAAGAGATCATTGTAAGAGTCCCTTGGAGGCTGTTTATGTTTCAAAACACATGGAAGGAAAGAAAAACGCAGTGTGCTGTATAAAATGAGATGTATACACTTTATATTTCATTTGTAGCCAATTGTTTTTAACAAGCTCTTATGCTAAGAGGTGAAAAATTAGCATATGCTCTTAATTAAGATTTTTCTAGAAGAGCGCAGTGCCACAGGTCATTAAAAATGGTTTTACATCTGTGTTTTCATTCGTTTATCTTCACATCAGTTGAAATGCTTATAAAAAAATAGGTACTCATTTTTTTATATTTCCATAAACAAACACTAGAAGGATAAAGAAGGAATGTTTCGATTTTGGTGAAATGAGCGGAGTGAAAAGAGCTGAATTTCCTTATGTAGAGGGTTAATTTGATCTAGACTTTTGAAACAGATAAATGTATCTCCTTCAAATAGAAAGATGGACAGACAGAATGACACACAAATAAACCAGAAGTCTGCTCTCACATCTGTCCTGGCATCTTGCCAAGTATGTCAGAGATATAAGAAAGGCAGATGGGAATGTAGGTGGATATGTGCAAATGTATCCCATTTTTTAAAGGAGGATGGGCACTTCTCAAAGCAAGCCTCACAGATGGTAGCAATGTGACCTGTACAGGAGGCATCATCATTTTAGGCTGAGTGACACTGCTGTTGGTGCTATAAGCTACAGGTAAGTTTTTTACTAAGTATATGAGGAGAGTGTGCCATGAAAAGGAATTTAAGGGGAAACAGTACCTTTATAAGCCCAATATTTTCAAACAGTGATCTTTCCTAAGTTAACTTGTAGGTAACAATGAACTACTGCACATTGAATGTTCTTAGAAAGACCAAAAACCCTCTGTTCCTGGAGAGTATCTAGATGCATCTCATACTCTATGCTGCATTTAGAATGGTGGTGATTCTTAGACCCTCATCTGGGGCTTGAATGCAACCTAATGGGACTCTAAAGACAGGTTTCTTTGGGGATAGAAGAGATTTTTCCATCCTAGATTATACATTCTGGATAGGAAGGCTAGGAAGGTCTGCAGGGAGCATGGGAGGTGAGGGCAACTCTCCCCTGCCTCAGGTTTTGTCCTGACAGAGGGAAATCCAGGCCCTGGCTCAAGCCCTAATCAAGGTGTCTTGATTGACAGTCAAGGGGCAAAGTGCAGGGGTTTGAGCACTGGGTCGTGAAGGAGTAGATACCATGGATGAGTGAACATCAGCATACAGGGCCAGAGTGTGGTGCTTGCTGTTGGAGGGAAGGGACATTGTGTCCTGGGCTGACACCACAGGCTGAGAGACTCACTTCTGTACTTTTTCATCCATTTTCTTTCATGTCTTTCCCTTTGTCTACTAGTACTATTTACCTTTATGTTATAGGGTTTCTATTACATTACATTTCTAAATGTATTAAGTGTATGTACACTTGGCTCTCTGTACCTGTGGCTTCCACATCCATGGATTCAACCAACACTCAGAAAACAATTGCAAACTAAATGTGTGCAAACTTCTTTCTTCCATTCTTCTCTAAATAATAGAGCATAAAACTGTTTACATAGCATTTACATTGCATTATAATAAGTAATGCAAAGATGATTTAAAGTATATAGGAGGATGTGCACACATGACACCATAAAGGACTTGGACTGCCTGCAGATTTGGATATCTGTGGGCAGTCCTGGAGTCAATTCTCTGAAGATACAGAAAGGTAGCTATGTTTTTGTACAGCTCATTCGGTTGTGAAGTTCTAACCATGTTGCTAAGTGTCTGTGTCATCTGCTGCTTTGTACTGCTGCAAAATGCTCCACATTGTCCACACGAAAGAATAGTTTCTAAAAACACTCTGCTAGCAAAATACACAGACAGCCATGCTCTGAAATGTCAGATTAAAACACTGCCACAGTATGGATACTAAGGGGCACACTCACCATAACTATACTCTCTGAAGAGATGTAGAGAGAAGTGAAGTCATATGAAAAATAGCCCTGTTTGTTTGGGAGTGCTAATTTGGGGGGGTGGTTTTTAAAACAGGTAAACCATATGTGAACCCTGCTTTAGGGAGGGGCTCTGACTCTATGGGAGTGGGAGGAACATACCCACTTAGGCATCTTGCCCCCATCAGGGTCATGGTGGTGGTACTGCAGCACAATCACTGTCACAACAACAGAGAGGCCTACGATGATCATGGTGCTGGCAAAGTACTGGGCTGTGGAGAGAACAGACACAGGGTGAGACCCGAGGCCCCAGCAGCACTGAAAGCCACAGAAGGAGCATGCCTAGACCTTGCTCTCTTACTGTCAATGCCTAGCTGGCTGGGTCAGGCCTATAGCCCACAACCCACACACCCCTGGTGGCAAGCGGGCAGCCCAAAGACCTGTTTTCCCACCACCAAATGGGAGTGTCACCTCCCATGAGAAACCTAATAGCTGCTGGCAGAATGCTGCTTTCCAACCTCACAACTGACTTGGAGGACTTGCTTCCCTGACAAGGAACAGAACCCCAGCTACCGTAGTGAGAATATTAAATTCTAACCGCTAGACCTGGTACCCTTTTGTATGGTCCCATGTATTTATATCCAGGAAGGTGCAAAGCAATGTAGTCTCCTGTTTCTGTCATTTCTCCCTGAGCAGAAGATCATGCCTTATACCTGTCCTGGACAAAACATATATTTCCCCAAATACTTATTATATATGGAGACACTGAGCTTTTCCAGGAAACAATGACTAAGAATTAAATTGCATGCTTCTCCCTTTGTAAGAAAAGATTTGTGGACAAACAAGTTTCCAGCTAAAATAATGAATCTCTAATAATAAAACTTTCGAACCCCAAAGCAAGAATGAGTGGAAGAATTATGGCAGAATGGGCATTTCTACATGTTTTTTCCTTTGAGATGGGGATCTCACTATATTGCCCTGACTGGTCTTGAACTCGGGTTCCAGAGATCCTCTTGCCTCAGACTCCTGAGTACCTGCACCACAGGTGCACACCCCTGCTCCTGGCCATTTCAGTAACTTAAAGCAAAACCACAAAGTTAAATATCCCAAGTGAGCAGAAGCCATGGGTCATTCTGAATAGTTACAGCAAGTCATGTTCTCATGGCAAAAGATGAAGGTGCAATACAGCTCTTCAGGGCATGAAGGACACATTTCTACTCTTTGCATCTACTGGGAAATGCTAGATACTCTAACTCTGTAGTTCTAAGAAAGGAGACTGCCTCTTGACTCACCTATCAATGGCACTGAATCAGACGTTGCAGGCATGATCTCTGCCACAAGCAGCATGAAGACAGTTAGAGAGAGTAAGACTGTGATCCCTAAAATAAATACACAGAAGATCCTTAGACAAAACAGACAAGTCCAGTAATAGGGTCATCTAACCTGTGTTTCAAAGAATTAGGGAGGTGCTGGGGAAAGGCCAGAGGGTGAATGGTTTCTGTACACAGAGCATGTACATTTTTTTCTGGGGGAAAGTCTCTGTCACCTGTCAGAATCCCAAAAGAATCACTGAGAAGACAAGTTTGGGAATCAGAATTTTGGAAGAATCAATACAGCACAATTATCTGTCAGATTCTTTGTTGCAACATTATTGAGAGGTAGCATCTACACAGCAGGAAAAATAAGCCATGCAGTCAGAAGGCCTGGTTTCAGGTTTTCACTTTGCCATTTACTCACTGTGTGATCTTAGAAAAGTTATGTAATGTTCTGAACTTGGTACTCAGAAAGTGAAATGTTTGTGATTGACATTTTGAGATATTGAGAAATTCTTCTGAGATATTTAGAAGCCTTTCAAAATATTGCTTTTCTTATTTTCATATGGATGCAACTGTTAGGAATTATGCTGCATACAACTATAGACAGATTCATGCTGAAACAGCTGAACTCTTCCCTATTCACAATGAAGGCTAATAGGGTGCGGTGGCAGTCAGGGAGAAAACACAGGTCATTCAGGGCAGAATCAAGCCAGTCCCTCCATGGGTTAATCCACCCTCTTTGTATGATCAGAGGATTCCAGGATCCTGCAGTATTCTCAGGAGGGTACATCTATCTAACTTAGAGCATGAATCAGGAGCCTCTGATATTCTGGAACTGCTCTGGGCTAAGAAGTTCATGAAGAATAAGGCAAACAGGCCCTGGAAACCCCAATACATCACTGTACTGTCCACAGTGAACTCTACAGAACTGACCTCAAAGAAGGGCCTCCAGTCTCAGACTCTTACCAAAGATATGGGCACTTACCAAGAGAGATTTTCTCCCCAGAGTCTGCAGGGAGCAAAAATACTAGCAAAGCCAGGGCTGAGATGAGCACACAGGGGATGAGCAGATTGAGGCCATAGTACAGTGTCCTGCGGCGCATGGTCACTGTGTAAGTGACATCTGGGTATGGCTCTTTGCAGCACTCATAGAACTTCTCGCTCCTCTTGCCTGGGATTCCTGCATGGGGAGGAGGAGAAAAGGAACTATCATTAGAACACATAATTACTGTGTTCGTTTCAATGTACACACCACACACAAGCATAGTCCTGGAGTTTACTAAGTGCTAAAAATCTTGGTAATTGATGTTGAATAAACACTTGCTGGTTTGTTATAAAATTGTTTTGAAGTATCTCAGTGATACTTAAGCAAACTGGTAGATGTTCTTTCAAGGGATTTTAAGTACATAAAAGTACATGACAAAAAATGACGCATTTTCCATTTTTATCATTATAAATATAATTATAGTCATGGGCCACATAATGATGTTTCTGTCAAAGATGAAACAAGTGAAGCTGGGGATGAGGCTCAGTGGTAGAGTATTTGCTTGGCTTTCATGAAACCCTGGGTTTGATCCCCAGCATCACAAAACAAACAAACAAAAAAGAGATGGAAAAAAATGTGCATAAGTTTTACATCACCTGGTGACTGTAGCTGTCTCAGTTTGTGTATGCACAGTGCATGATGCTTGCATAATGACAAAATCATGCAACAGAGCATTTCAGAATTCATATCCAATGTTAAGTGAATCTTAACTACATTGCTTTTCTATTTATAATGGCTGCTGATAAAATAAAAGTGAAAATGGCTGCAAAGTAAAAAAAAAAAAAAAGTCCTTTTCTGAGTCCTAGAGATTTGTTGACAGGGGGTAGACATCTGAATCTTCCAGAAGGAATGACTTTTCAGAATCTAACAATTCCTTGCAAGATTTGAGAAATGTTACAATTTGTTACAGACCAGTTTGACTCCTGACCTGGACTCTCCAATGGATTTATGAAATTTATGACTACCCTGATTTGTATCTATTTCCAACTACCAAAGTTTCCTCAATCCTGTTGATCTTTTTCCCAAAATGCTAAGCTGCCATATCTACTTCTTGTTCTAAACCCCAAGCTCAGCTGTCCCTCAGCAGACTTGTTCAGTGCCTCGCCAAACCTGTTTCCCAATATTTGCAAACGTGTTTTGCTCCTGAATAAAACTGTTGTTACTTTATCTGAACCTCATTTGTGATGTTCACACTCTTGATTGAAATTTGCTGTCCAATCATATTTTAGCAATGGAGTGGACTTGAAGAATGTCACTAGCACTGACTTGTTTAAACATGTCCTCACCAAGCTGCAAGTTCCTCTGGGAAAGTGTGGCATTTACTCATTGTTGTCAGTTTCTCATCCTAAAGCTCTCAGTAAATGAGGATGAATGCTGTAGAGTTCAAGAAATGCTCATCCTGGAAAGCGCAGTGGAAAATCCTACACTTTTTAAGCTTTAAACAGGAAGAAAGCAGCTTTCTTCCAGGCTGCAAGTCTCTTGTCTTTGCAGGGCTTACCCACGAGATCCCATTCTCCATTGGGGATATAGCCACTGATGTCTGCCTCCTGCATCTGCAGATCCAAGGACCACCCTCCATAAGACCAGGATCCAAACTTTAGTTTGCACTGCTGCACGTCAAAGGGGAACCAGCGCACGTCGATGTAGCAGGAGCTCTTGAAAATGCCTGTGTGGGTGATGGAAACAACCAGAAGGCTGAAATGGAAGCCAACTAAGATGGATTCAAAATACACAGCAGTCCCTCCAACCCATGTCACACCTTCAAATTGCTTCTAAATCTACCCAGAACTGTATACATTTTATCTATCTATCTATCTATCTATCTATCTATCTATCTATCTATGTGCTTTGCAAACCTGTAGAAAAGCAGCTCACCTAAAGATTCATTGTCTTTTGAAATTCAAAAACAATGACATCTTCTGTTAAAGAAGACTTCTCAGAGCTTTCTGTGCAAAGAATTCATTTTAAAAATTTGTGTTTGCTCTGAGCATCAGACTCCATAGTCAGAAAAAAGGGAAGAACATTAAAATACCTCAAAGGAATTGATAAAAATGATAAGAAGGCCCAAGAATCTAAAGAGTGGGAATGTATTTCTGTGTGGGTGTGTTTGGTCTGGGGAGCATTTTATTTAGATAACCAATTGGGAAAATACTTGGTTATGTAGAAAGAAATGTGGAAGATTCTAGATCAGGAATAGAACAAGATCTGACAGGTATAAGTTCAAGAGAGTGCTTGGATACAAGGAAGTTTCCACTGAAAGAGGAAATCCAGGCTCTTGTAAATTGTAAGTGAATTTCCCAGGTTATGGATACAAGACCAGATAACTCATTCTAGATTCTTATGCCCTGTTCTCTTCCCTGCTCAGAGAAGACTGAGCAACACTAGAAGGCATGAATGGCTTAAGAGTCCCACTGATAGTGGGTAAGGGCGGGCACTCTGTAAATGTCTACTATTGAATTAAATAAAGACTGTAGGGAGGAGGGGGCTCAAAGTGCCTCGGGAAAACACAGACTTCACCTTACAGTCAAGTTGGGAAGAGATAATAAATTATCTGCCCCTCAAGTTCCTTTAAACATGATTTTCAGCATCATTTCAAATGTTTGTAGGAATCTGAAAGTTTTAACAGACACTCCCCTTCCATTAGTAGTCCGGATTCCCCCAAACCCAGACTATTTGCATGTTAGAAAATTCTGTAACTATAAAATTTCATTTCTTTTAAAAAAAGAAACAAGAAAGACACAGAAAGCAGATCTGTAGTTGTCTGGGACTGGCTGTGGGAGTGGGGATTAACTGCAAACAGGCGAAAGGGATCTTTGTGGAATGATGAGAATGTTCTAAAACCAGATTCTGGTAATGGCTGCACAACTCTAATTTACTAAAAATCATTAAATCATGCACTTAAAATGCATGATATGTAAATTCTACCTCCATAAAGCTGTTGAAAATAAACATGAAATGGAGCAGGAAAATAGTCACGTTATAATTAAGCCTCTATTTCAAAATCCATACCCAAAACATTCTTTTATACACGCATATCACTAAGCATCACTCAGCAGGGGCAGAGCAGTGTCCAGAACCAACACTACATGACCCCAAGGCACCGGGAGCTCTGTTCATTTTCTGCCAGTGTAAGTGAGTGTCCAAGGTCACAGCACAATGTATCCCACTCTGACCAGGCTCCCAGGGCCACTAAGGGAGGGTCACAGGATGGAGTCTCCTAGAGGCGGCTGCATTCAGGGGATTTGAGCATCCAGAGTGCTGCCCTAGTAGCTGAAGATAAATTGTCTTCAGAACAATTTGCAGCACCATGTTCCTCTACCCTGGTGACTAGGGGACACCATCTTCTAAAATGGTCCTCATAATGGCCCTTATCACAGAAGCGATTACTTGCAGGCCTGTTGAAAAGGTGTGCTGGAAGGCATTCCATAATCAACCTACAAAGGACCCACTGTGAGAAGGATGGGCTGGGGTAGGAAAGATGAGTGGAAGAGCCCAAGAGCAGATGCTTTAAGATAGAAAACCTGGAAAGCTGTATTTCTTCAATCTATACAAATACTTTATGGAGGTGTATGTTTTTGATAGATTTGGTCACTCATCCATTCACTTATTGACACATGGGTCACAAGTGGTTGAGGAGCCATGGATTCTAAGGTGAGCAAACACAGATTCTGCCTAGGGGATGCTTATCATCTGCTGACTGAAAGAGCATGTAAACACCCCAAAAGCAAATCTGACTTTGCTGTGAGCTGTGAGATGAGTAAGATGGACTGTTGAAGGGGTGTGTGGGGGTGGGGGTGGTAGTGTGAGTAGGTGGTGTGAGTGTGTGCATACTGGTAGGGGGATAATTGCAGATTTCTTATAAGCAGGCAGTTAAGTAAATCAGACAGTGGAGGAGATAATCCTTGAAAAGAATATGTTAAAAAAATTCTTAAAGATCAAAAGAACCCAAGATTGGTTAATATTCATATGCTAAAATATTCCCAGTTGTGCCTCAAGTCCTAAAACCTGAATTTCCCAGGCTGTGGATAATTCAGAGAACAGCCCAGGGCCTTTCCACAGAAATAGTGGGCTGGTTGGGAGGGAGGGGGTGTCAATCCGAGAAAGTGTCTCATGAGGAAGTTAAAAAGGAGAAAAAACTAGTTTAGGAACAAGTCAGTAATGAGCTCCCTAGAAAGCACTGAACCTAGCATCCAACCCATGAGAGATCTTGAATGCATAAACTCAACACACAATCCAGCACTCTCACCACCACCAACACCTGAAGCACCTGCCAAGGTAGTGAGTCAGCTGGGAGGAAAATGGAGGGCTGAAATGGAGGCAAAAGGGCCTGATTGTCTGGCTTATGGGTTGAAAGAGAGAAGAAATGGCCTGGTTGTCAGACTTGTGGGTCAAATGGGGAAGAAAGGGCATGGTCATCTGACTTACATGTTGAAATGGAGACAAAAGGACCTGATTATCTGGCTTATGGGTTGAAAGGAGTTGGAAATTATCCAACAAGGAAGGCTTGCTCTAATTGTGGACTGACTTTAAGGAACGCATGGCCGAAAGTAAGAACACCTGATATATGTTGGCAAAGACCCCTTGAGTAAGGTTTCCAAGAAAAAGGAGAAAGATGGCACCCTTGAGTTGAGGGGACATGAAAGCACAGAGGGGAAGGAAGAGGAGGAAGTGGAATGCACACAAGAGGCAGCCAACCCTCAGGTGGGCCACCAACTGGACTGATACTCATACTTGCTTAAATTTTACAACTGGATGAAGACAAAAAAAAAATGGATCTTACCTGGAGGGAGATACTGGCAATGCCCAGAAGAATTCACCAAGACGTTGGTGTGGAATGTGGCATCAAACCGCTCATCAGCACTAGAAACAGGAAATGGATTTTGTGAGCCAGTGATATGAGGCTGTGTATTCCTCAGTGCACTTATATTAGTCGTGCCCATGGCCAGAACAGCAGCAGCTTTCTAGAGGCTCCTGTTGTACCCAAGTATCTCATACCTGGCCACAGAGTACCATCTTAGCTCACCTGGGAAGTCTGCTCAGAGCCTAGCTTGTAAGGGGCCAGTGTCTACCATGTTTAATATGAATTGTGGTGTTTTCCATCTTGTATACAAAACAAAGCTCTTAACCAAAGTAAAACCTAAAATCAATTAAGGAGAACACCTATAGATGAAAAAAAAATCTCAACACATCCAAAGGAGATAAGGAATGTGTAGGTGCATGTGGCCATCCTGTCAGCCTCACGGGGCAGGCTGTGTGACCTTCTGTATTCAAAGCTCTACTTCCAGTCTCTTGAAAGGGGCCTGATACTTGGCTGAGGCTCTGGTCCACAGTTAGTAATGATGGAGGTGTGGGTAGGTGAAGATAGCAAATTGAGCACAAGTTTTAGATGGATATGCCCCAAGCCTCTCCCCTGTCAGTGAAAACTTAGATAAACACACACCACACCACACACACACACACACACACACACACACACCGAAATTTTTTTAAAAAATGATTAAAAGTAAAGGCCTACTAATTGTATCTTGCTTTTCCATTTTCTGACCCTTTCACATCTGCAGCCTTGCTGACCCTAGAGAAACAGCCCTCCTGGGATTAGTCAATTCCTAGAAATAGTAAATAAGTCCTTCATGAACTCCTTTCAAATATGAATCAATCAATCCAGAGCCCATACCTCAACTCCCTATTCTGTTAGGCTCTACACTTAGGGTCACTATTCAACAGCTCTAATAACCTCAGGGATGTGAAGTTATTCAAACTAGCCCATTCTAAATCTGCTAATTCTGCCTGAGCTGTTCCTACCCTGGAAAACCACAATAAAGGCTCTTGTCCACATTTTCCCTTGTTCCTTCTGCCTTACAATCAACCTGGAACTTCCCCCGATACCCCTACATGGTATATTATGCCTCTTGCTTTTAGGGAACTGTGAGTAAAATCTTCTTCCTTAGTGACAGTCAATTCTGTGTCTACATGTCTTACCACACTGATTAAAACAAATTCCAGATACTATTAAAACACAGTCCTACATATAAAAAATAATAAACTGCCTCAAGAAAACCGAGGCAAAAAATAGGTGCTCACTCCACAGAGTCAAATAGCCCTCATTTTGATGACCAGGAAACCCCTAGTAAGGACTACCCTGGTGGACAGAGTCTCAGTGAGTTTTTTCCATACCTGAGGTCCTCTCAGGAAAAACCCGGAACCACTAGATATTTGTGATCAATCTTTACTGTGAGATACACGATCAAGGATAAACATTTTTTAAAAATCCAAAGAGACTGTCCATGAAAAGAATGAAAAATTACTTCTTCAAAAAATGTAATATTCTTCCCCAAATTCAAGAGGATATTGCAATTAGAAAAGAGAGAGCAACATGGAAATTAAAGCTATGATTGATGAAATAATTTTCAATAAATGTTGGGAGGTTTCACTGATAAAAATCAAAGGATGACAAAAAAGACAGAAATGATGCACACCACAAAGGACAAGGCCAGGAGAGCTCCAGTCACTAACAGAAGCTTCATCCAAAGACAATGGGGAGAGTGGGAGGGAGAAAATTACCAAGGAAATCACACAAAGAAAAGTTTCCAGAGCAGAAAAAACCATTCAAGCATGAAGGTAAAACGCATTTTCAAGAATGCTGAAGCCTCAAACTGCTTGTCTCCCACATGTGTGTCCTTGGTCAGCTTCAGAAAAATGAGGATGAAACTGAGAAAGAAGAAATAAACTTTTAGACTAAACCTTGGGATAGAGGACAGGTATCACCACAATGATCTAGGCAGGAACTGAAGAAGGGAGAGTCCAGATGAGAGAGATGTTAGGGATTTCTCAGAGAGAATGGAGATGTAGAGCAAGAGAGAGAAGAAATAACAGGCTGGAAAACATCATGGATCTGATTAAAAACAATCTTAAAATAAGGAAAACAGGATTCAGAAGCTAAAGGGAAAAAAGTATTCAAGAAAGTCACAATTTGAATATGATACAAAAATATGATGAAATTTAAAGAAAGAAAAGGAGGGAGGGGTGGAGGCTCAGTTGTCATAAAAGAATTATCCATTGAGACAATAAAGAACAGATCTACCTCCTAACCTCCAAACACCAGAAAGGAAAGACAGAGAGGAAGTAGGATCAGGATGTAAATATTCTTGCTTGACTATAGTCTATATCTGTGTTAATGAGTCACATTATAAACCATGACTTGGCATAGAATAGCTGAAAATGCAAATTTTCACAAATTCACTCAGAATAGTATCATAGTAACATGGTTTACAAGCTACATTTTCTGGGACCCTAAGATGCTATGGAAGTGTTTTGAGATTTCTGCAAATGTTTGATTCCAATATTTTCTTTCCTTTGTTTTTGAAAATAGCAATTAAGATCCATGCAATCAAATGATCATATATAAAATTTTAACTCTTCAGAGATGACCAATATTAATTTATAGGGACCACTTTACCCCCTTTTGGGTGAGAGAGAAACTAAAATTTCTCTTGCCGTGAATGTATATGTATTTGAATGTCTTGTAAATGTTTTACCACATGAGATTTCAGTTTTGCATTACTCTTTTTAAAAAAGGAAGTTTGTGCCTACAATTACACAACAGTGAACCAACACCAGACTTGGCATGGCCATGCTACAGGATACAAAGTTTTATGTATCTTAGGCTTGGGTTTCTTTACTGATTTTTGTATTTGTAATAAATACTATGAGCATCTGTTAGATCAATGATTCAACTCCGAAAAAAAAAAAAAAGTTTTACAAGCTTTTTCTCCAAGCATTTATACCAATTTAATTAAAGTAAAGAGATTTTTAAGATCACAAGGGGAATATGTTAAAACAAGATAAAAAACTGTTACCATTAGCAACAGCTTACCTATGTGGCTCCGTGATTTCTGAGTATTGTTCATCCATACAAAATATTGAGATAAGCAGGATTGTGACACTGAAATTGTTATCAAAACTCAAAATCAATATACGTGATAGCAGTTGTAATGTTCTTTCCCATAGGCAAGTTGATTTTATCAATAAATAATATAAAAGTGAACTCATGTAACAGATTTGTGCTAATACTACTTTATCTGTTTTGAACATAAGGGCTGGAGATAAGATTGACTTGAAAAGGAACCCTGTTGCAACACTGAGTTTGAACATAGCTCTCCAAGGCAGAAATGAGATCTTTCTGAAATGTGAGTGGCTAAAGCCACTCAAGGACCTGAGTGGCCACAATATCCGCACAGTCTGTGGCACAGCCTGTTGTGCTGCACAAAGGGATACCCAACAGATGCCAGAACACGGCAACCACAGTGCCGCATGATCTTGCAGCCCTGCTGCTGGAAAACTCTGACAACCACAGAGGTGTGGACTGATCCACAGGGATTCACTTCATTCCTCTCTCTGCTTTTGTATATATTTGGAAATTTCTATATCAAATTGTTTGAAATGGGTAAAATTATATATTTTTTTTTCTTGACTACTGGAAGACACAAGGCATCCATAGAGTTTGGAGGATGGCAAACCTGGTCCCTAATTTCCCTCAAGTGCTACCTTCCTCTGGCTGCTTTCATCCTCCTCCAGCTTGTGATGGCCAGAGCGCCATCTTGGTGTAAAGAGACATTTGAGCCCCACCCCAACCTCCAAGGGGGCACTCAGTGAGGGCAAATTTAACTCAAATACTCAGGACACAGGTTCTGTCCTTAGGGGACTGGTCAGGAGAAGAGACTCCCTAAAAAGACTCTAGAGATGGGCAGAGATCCTACAGATGAAAATAAAGTTGGCCATGCTCTTGGAAGGAGGCATGAACTTATCACACACCTGGGGATAAGATGACATGAGGGAGGCTTCAGGAACTTCTGATTTCCCTTGGCCATGGGTGAGCAAATAGTGCCTAATAAGTGAGGCTAGAAAGGGGCTTGGAAGAAACCTGAGGGTGCTGTGCCAGGCAGGGTCCAGGGGCCCAAGCCTCAGGGGACTACAAGCAGTGCTTTCAAACGCAGTGGAAGCACAAGGAGGGAGAGCCCACAGGGCACAGATGAATCATGTGGGTTTAGACTTGGAACTTTCCCTTCTCCATATTCCTTGGGGTCCCATGTAGTACCTGATTTTATCTGCAAAGAGCTGCATGCTCTGGAATGAGAGTCCTCAGATCCTAGCATCAGGATAATCTCCTCAACTTGCTCTGTAGCAATGACCATCACTGCTGAGCTTGAGAGACTCAACCATAGTCAGGAAAGGGATAGTGTGTGGGCCATCCATAGAGAAGGAAGAAATGAACCACCAGAGAGAAAAAAATAAAAACTAAAAAACAGGGAAGCTTAGTCATCAAGGAATCCCAGCAAGTCCAAGCCCCAATGGAACATGCATTCCACAAGATGAGAATCTGCATCCAGGAACAAATGAATCTTTGAAAAAAAAAAAAATCCAGGTACACTGTTCAAAGAGATTACCATGTGTGGGTTCAGGATGACCTTTAATTAGGTCTCAAGTGAAATCAGACCCATCCCTTCTGATCATTCAATATCCTTGAAAGACTTTAAGAAGGAACAGCAGAATAGATGAAAATGCTCTTATCTTTAAAAAAAGTAAGACAGGAGGAAGAAGCCCATGTATCTCAGAAGACAGTGGGCCTAAGGTACCATTTATTTTAGGTTTCTGAAGAAAGAAAAAAAGTCTGCCAATTCCACATTAGGACATAAGGTAAGGACACTACTGATGTAAGCTATGTCCCAATTTCAAGAGGGAAAACAAGTTTGCTTATAATACGTGGATTTTGTTAGATGAATTTTATACATTTGTACCTATATCTCTACACCCTGTAATATACATTCTGATTTAGTCCCATGTTTAATTCTAAAACATTATAGGTCAATGACCAATTGTTTGGCCTATTACAGTCTGTGATGAAAAAGTCAGGGGTAGAACCAAATTTTCATGATCATTTCTAGTTGTCAGAGATTCCAGGAGGTGATGCCTGGAGCATCAGCAGAGGGCCTCCAAAAGAATCCACTCAAGAAAAAAAAAATAACTATGTTTTTCAGCAGCTGAAAGGGAGTGGAGAGGAAGGAAGTAGAGAGACACTGAAGACACAAATTAGATATATAGGATGAACAAGCCTAGAGATCTAATATACAGCGTGCGGATTATAGGTATAAAATTGTCTATATTTGGGATTCCTACTAAATGTAGACTTTATCTGCTCTTGGTACAAAAGCAAACAAACTTAAGAAGAATGGGCATATGTGAGGTGATGGATATGTTCATTTGCTTCACTATAGTAATTTTTGCTGTGCATGTTTATCTCATAACATCATGCTGTGCAACTTAAATATACACAATTAAATTTATTTTGAAAGGAGAATACTTTCTTTACTAATTTACATGTTCAATTATCCATAGCATTGATATTATTATAAAACAACTGGATATAACATTGGATGGATTATAACAATGTTCTAAATAGTATAGGGATATTATCTCCATGTTTCAATCTTTCTGGGTTCTTTATTTTGTTCCATGAGTTATATGCCTATTTCTGGCCCAGTACATTTCAATATCATATTAATTATTATAAAATTATGAAAGTGCTAGTATTTGGCAGGGCAAGTTCCTCAAATTGGTGATTTTTCTTTGAAATTGCTTTAGCTATTCTTGACATTCTACTCATTATTATAAAGTCTAGGCTCTGCTTGTCCAGTCCCACAAAGACACTGTTGAAACTTTAGTTGGAATCAAATTAAATTTAACTGGAATCACATTAAATTTCATTTGGGAGAAGTTGATATCATTATGTTACTGAGTTTTTTGAGATGTATTGATATAATTCAACATTCGTTTAAGTCTTTCATAGTATGTATTGGTACTTTTTAATACATATAGATATTGGAAATAAAGTTTGCTAAATTGCATTTTCCAATTAAGAGAATAAAAATACATTCAATACTTTCATATTGATCTTGTTTTGTATTCAACATATTTTGTCTAGTTTTACAAGTTTTCTATATGAAAATTATATTATTTTCTTCTATGTAAGAATCCCATTTATTCCTAATTCTGAACTATTTTATTATTTTTTATATCTTTTTTAGTTGTCAATGGAGCTTTTATTTTATTTATTTATATGTGGTACCAAGTCTGGAATTCAGGACCTCACACATGCCAGGCAAGTGCTCTACCACTGAACCACAACTCCAGCCCTCTTTTATTTTTCTTACACTTAAAATTACATGGTTACTAAAAAATGTTTTCAGGTGAGGACAACTGATATCCTTCCTTTGCTCCACATATAGTAGTTCCTTTTATCCCCAGCGGATGTCTGAAACTGTGGGAGCACTGACCCCTATCTATGTTGTACTTTTTCCTGTAATTACACACCTATAATAAAGCTCAATTTATAAATTAGGCATAGTAAGATTAACACTAATTAATAATAAAATAGAATAATTTTAACAATGTATTGTAATAAAATTGTTTATTTCTGGAATTTTCTGTTTAACATTTTTGGATCACAGTTGATCATAGGCAATTGAAACTAAGGAAAGTGAAGCCAAAAGGACTAATGTATGGAAATGTTAATGTTTCAGCATTAACTGAGCTTTTGGTAAAGATCGTGTGTCAAGATAGGTGAGTTTTATTCTAATACACAAATGGGTATTAAATAATATCAATTGACTTCTTCTTCCAACCACCAGGATGATTGTTTTAGAATAAATTATATTTGATTTTTGAGACTTAAACAAAATTGCATTCCTAACAGAAAACTAAATTTGTTAATGTTTATTATTAAATTATTGTTAGATTCAGTGTGCTAATATTTTAATTAGGTTTCACACATTTTTATGTTCATAAGTGTTATGCTCGGTTGGACTTTCCTGTAAAACCAACTTTTTGAATTCCTTTTTTTTGAGGGGGGGTTACTGGAAATTGAACCCAGGGACACTTAACCTCTGAGCCACATTCCCAGGCCTTTTTATATTTTTATTTAGAGACAGGGTCTGCTAAGTAGCTTAGGGCCTTCCTAAGTTGCTGAGGCTGGCTTTGAACATACTATTCTACTGTCTCAGCCTCCTGAGCCACTGGGATTACAGGCATGGCCACCACGCCCAGCTTGAATTTCTTTTTAAAAAATATATCAAGAGAATGAAATGACAAATCACAGCGTGAGAGAAAATATTTGCAAAAAACATAACCAATAAAGTATAGGATATGCAAGGAACTCTTAAAATTCAACAATAAGAAAACACTCAACTGAAAATGTGTTCAAGACTTTAACAGACATCTCACCAAAGAAGATATGTAGATGGTGATGAACATATGAAAATATGCTACACATCCTGTCATCAGGGAAATGCAGATTAAATAACAATGAGATAGCATTATACACCTATTAGAATGGCCCAAATCCAGAACAATGACAACACCAAATGCTAGCAAGTGGTTGCAACTACTTTGGAAGGCAGTATGGAGATTCCCATAAACTTGGAATGGAACCACCATTTGACTCAGCTATCCCACTCCTTGGTTTTTACCCAAAGGACTTAAAATCAGCACACTACAGTGATGCAGCCACATCAATGTTTATAGCAGCTCATTTCACGATAGCAAAACTATGGAACCAACCTAGATGCCCCTCAACAGATGAATGGATAAAGAAAATGTGGTACATATACACAATGGAATATTACTCCTTGCATTTGCAAGTAAATGGATGGAACGAGAAAATATCATGCTAAGTGAAAAAGCCAATCCCAAAATACCAAAGGCCGGATGTTTTCTCTGATAAGCAGATGCTGATTCATCCTGCTGGGTGGGTAGGGAAGAATGAAGGAAATTTGGATTGTACAGAGGCGAGTGAGGAGAGGGGGAGTGGGTGGGGATGGGCAGGATGGTAGATTGAGACAAACATTACCTTATACACATGTATGAAAAAAATAAAATAAAATAAATAAATAATTTTTAAAAAAATGCTAGCAAGAATGTGGAACAACAGGAATCCCTCCACTCCTCACAATTCATTGCAAAATGGTACAGTCACTTGGGGAGACATTTTGGCAGTTTCTTACAAAATTAAACCTACTCTTACATTTAATCTGCAAAATTTACCTGAAGGAGTTGAAGACTTACATCCACATAAAAAAAACTGCCCACAGATATTTAAAGCAGCTTTATTCATAATTGCCAGAGCTTGGAAGCACCCAAGATGCCTTCAGTAGGTGAATGTATAAACTATGCTATATAGTTTATATTATTTATATAGTTTATATTGAGGATCAGAACTATGACTGAGGCGTTCTTGCATATAAGATGCTTTCTGGTCCTTGGTGGGAATTGCCTGCAAACAGAATTTTCTGCCAAGAGAGAAATCAGAAGTTATGACTACAGGTGCTCTTATAAACAAGGGACTTTGTAGTCCTTGGTGGGATTTGCCTGAAAACAGGATTTTCTGCCAAGAGGTCAGAAACAGATAGAGAGAACATTGTTTGCAAACAAGAATGTTTCTCTGGCCCTGAGAAAGGACAGAGCTCGAAATATTTCAGTCTAGGTTAGATTAAGATACAGTTCAAGGAGTGGTTATCTGGCTGTTGCGCATTGGCCCTAGCCATTGCTGTTGGTGATTTGCCTGCTTTGCTGGGGAATTCATTGATGTCAGCTTTTTGCCTTCTTTGACTGTAGGGGTATAAAAGGCTAAAATCATATGTAATAGAATAAAAAAAGATCATTGCATGCTGACCTGTGTTGGAGATCTCCTCCCTTCCCTTACTTCCCTACAATGCTACATCCAGATAATAAAATATTATTCAATGCCAAAAGGAAATGAGCTACCTGGGGATGTGGCTCAGTAGTAGGGCACTTACCTAGGCATATGCAAGACCCTGGGTATAATCCCCAGTGCTATAATAATAATAATAATAATAATAATAATAATAATAATAAATGAAAAATAAAAAGAAATGAACTGTCAAGCGATGATAAAATACGGAGGAAACTTAAATTCATATTACTAAGTAAAAGAAGCCAAGTTGAAGTATATACTGTAGGATTCCAACTCTATGACATTATGAAAAACACAAAACTATGGAGACAATGGAAAGGTCAGTGATGTCAGGAGTTGGTGGGAGGGAGGGACGACTAGATCTAGCACAGAAGATTTGGGGGGTAGTGAATATTCTCCATAGGATACTATAATGAACAACACCATGAGTGAAACTTAATGTAAAACATGAACTCTGGATGCTAATGAATTAACACAAGTTCATCCACTGTACCACTGGCTGGGTGATGTTGACAATGGGGTGTCTGAGGATGGGAGGTGGCAGTGGGTATAAATGGAAACTCACTGTACTCACCACTCAATTATACCGTAAACCTAAAATTCCTTTAAAAATATACATTTTTTAAACTTCACTTAATTTTTGGTGAAAAATTCTACTTGAAAATATTAAATATTCTCTAAACTCCCAAATTTATTGATTCAATCTCCCATCATATTCTAAGTGCTCATATTTGTAAGCTTCTTTTATATCTAGTAAATGCTTTCCTAAGCCTTCTTCCCTTTCTTGTTAATTACCTCCCAAGGTATGATTATTAGTTCTTTTTAAAAAATAAAATAAATAAAAACAAATTATCCTCTACCAATATGTATTTGACTTTTCTTATTTAACAAATTTCTCGCCTTATCTTTATTCTTCCTTCTTTCATGTTTGGATTTAATGTTATTTCTAATATCTTGAGGTTGACTAATTATCTCAAAAATTTCCTTTTTAAATTGTTTCTAATGTATTTAAGGATATATATGTCTCCTTAACATGCCTTTGAAAGGTCTGCAGTTTGTCTCCTCACACACACTCCATATATATCAAAGGGTTTTTTTTAATTCGCATTTACATTTCATTTCTCAGATATTTATTTTTATGGTATATCTTTTCCCTATTTTTGTTTTCATCTCTGATGTACATGTGATTTATTTCCATCTAAATTGCCTACACTTGGATCTTTTTTAAAAACAAATTATTAGGAAATACCTGCCTTTTAACCAGATATTTTCTTTTGTCTTATTGACTACAATGGTTTTTTTTTTATTAAAGACTGCTCTTTCTTTTATTTTTTTTTTAGTTGTACATAGGCGCAATATCTTTATTTTATTTATTTATATGTGGTGCTGAGGATTGAACCCAGTGCCTCACACATGCTAGGCAAGCGCTCTACCACTGAGTCACAATCCCAGCCGAACTATAATGTTTTATTTCTACTATCTAATGTTGTGCTTCAGATTTTTCCCTCCTTTCTTAATGTTTCTGACATTTTCTTTGTTTCTTCTACTCTTAGTTTCTACCTGTTTGAAAGATAAATATATTAGTCTTATAAGTCTATTTTTAACTTGTATATTGTACTTAAAGTTTTTATCTGTGTGGTCTTTTAAGGCAACTTAAGTACACCTGAATGTTTTACCTCCAAGTACTATCCAAGAAATACCTTTCATGTCACTAATTTCCAATATTTTAACTCCACTTGTTTTTGTTTTTCGGGGGGTGTGGGTGGTACAGAACCCAGGGCCTGGCAAGGACTATTCTACCACTGAAGCACACCGAGCACTCCCCTTTGGGTTAATATTAAATTCATCTTTATGGTGTTATGCGTTCAAACCCATTTGTATGTAACCAAATGTTTACCAATTGCTTTCTTACTGTTCCTTCTCATGCCTTGATCCACGTTTATCTCCCAGTCATTTCTTTTATATGAGTACGGACTCGACACAGTAAGCTCCTTTAGTCTTTGTTTTCCTGAATGTATCTGGATTTTGTCCTTTTGCTTATAACAGAATTCTTGGTTGACAATTATTTTCAGTACTTGAAAGATATTATTTTATTTTTGTTCTGGTGTCTATTGTCTTTAAAAGGTCTGCAGTCTATCTAATTGACATTCCTTTGTTAGTAAGCTGTCTTCTTTCTTTCATTATTTCCAGGATTTTCTTTGGCTTTGGGCATTTGGTAGTTTTTTTTTTTTTTTTCACATAATATTTCTTGGGTTCCTTTCTTATTACACATTGTTTCCTCAGACTTATGTCTCCCGAATCTGAGGATTTGTGTTTCTCGTCAATATTATTAAATTCTCAGACATTCTTTTGGAACATGACTTCTGCAGAAAAAGCACCATATTTCAGTGGAAAACAGCATTCTCTACAGGACACAGATTTAAATGATCTACTGTTACCCTATTCATTACCTTTTGTTTTTAAATGTAGCTCATTGATCTTTTATTTTTTTATTGATTCTTTTCATCATACATGACAGTTGATTATCTGAGCTATTTTGCAACGATTAGTAGATGGTAGGCAACAGCACGTGTGTAAGCTGAGTTGTCATTAATTAGTAATGCTTTGACTTCCTGCCCACTACAAAAGAACAAATTTCGTGTCCATTTCCAAGTCATTTCGAAATCCCTAAATGCCATATATATTTGTACTGGTTTGGCTTTTCCACTGAACTGGCTATAACATCTGCCTTGTTCCCTCATATCATATGAGTTAATAAACTCTCTGACAGGTGTACATTTTTATATCTGTGAATCATGAAAATAATCTTTTTAACCATTTTCCTACATTTTTTCTATGATTATTTTCAACATCACTAGCCTATGTATGTGGAAACACCTCTTCCCCAGGTGAGAGGAACTCTCCTGGTAAGAATTCAGCTTTCTAAACTGACTTTCTCTGTGACCTTGGACACATTGTACTTCAGTTGCCTTTTCTGCAAATAATAACTTTTTCCAAAAGTTTACTCATGTACATAAAGCATTTGGAACAGGACTTGGCACATAAAAGCACAAAAGAAGTGTTAGATATCATATTCTTGCAACTGCAGTAACCTTCCTTCCTATTTTCCCCACCTTCCTTGATTGACAGGAAATTGCCTCTTTTCTTTAAATGATGTCTCATCTGACATCCTAAGCTGGCACTGGGTTTGTAGATTTTGATAGCTTGTAATTCTCATCTCTATTAATCCTACTTGATTCTTTTCAAAGCTACATTTTAAACTTTGTTTCTTTTGTTTTCAGTTCTTATTAATTATGTTTAATTATTTTCCTTCTGCTGTGTTTGTAGATGCCTGCTCAAATTCAAACAGATTCTTATATATCTTTTGTAATTTTAACTTACAGTTCATCTTCAGTAGGTTTTTTGTTTGTTTTACTTGAACCCTGGTCATATTTTATATAATGTTTCATTCCTGATAAAACCTTTGTGTAAAACATTTTTGTAATATGCAAGGAGGGCTTAAAAGACACAGATGCAGTTGTGGAAAAGGCAAGGAAGGAGAGATGAGCAGGGCTCCATGGCTCCCTCACAGCTGCATGGCAAGCACACCCAGGGACTTACTGTATCAGGGACCATTTTTAGTTTGTAAAAATCTCACACAACTCAAAGGCTAACTTGCAGCCCCAAAACTTTAGTTTACTGGCTGGACAGACTGGAATGAATCTCTAATCATTGTAATGCCAGAATGGGTTGCTGTTTTTCCACAGTGCTCTTGTAGACCTGGCTGAAGGGACTTTCCTCCAGATGCCCTGGCTTCTTTCCAGCAGGTTGCCTAAGAACCCTCCAGCTCAACCCAACCATTTCTAATGCAGCTATAGGTGGAGTTGGGCTTTCCAGGTATTATTGGCTATAAAAAACAAAACAAAACAAAAATCAAACTTCAGATGCACCAGAGGGAACCCTTTACTCCACCTATTACAGATCTATAAGGGAGACATTGAGCCAACTCCTAGCATACCCTAACACAATCAAGTTCCTTCTCATCTTCCTGTGCTTCAGAGTAGACTTTTTCCTCCCCCCTTCCAACTTCTCATTGAGTGTGCTACCTTCTGAGGGTCCTGGCATGCTCAGTTCCAACCCGCCTTGTATGGAACCAGCAAAAAGAAGCAGAGGCTTTACTCCTCCCTTGGTGAGTAATTAGTTTTGTGATCCATGATGATTCACTGAACTCCCTAGGACCTAGTGTGGGAGGGAGAACTAGACTTTACCCTTCCCAGCCTGCCTGGGGACTTGCCATGCCTTCTAACACAGAGTTCTGTGTAGCCTGTAAAACTTGATATGAGTGAGTTCAAGAACTAAACTATTGATTTCAATTCCTAAACTATGTGTCCTACTGGCTCTGGACCTATGAGAAAAAGAAAAAAGAAAAAGCTGAAAAACTAAACATCTCTGCCAGTGGAAGAGAAAATATTCTAACACTGATGTTACTGTGTATAAAGATTATTCATTACACATGGAAATGCATCTGTATCAGTCAAGGTCACATGAAAATTTAAAGGCAAACAACAAGGTTGCACCATACCAGTTTGTCCTCCAGAGATAAAACTGACCTGACATTTAGGCAATTCTATCCAGGGCCCAAAATTCATGCCTGAGGTTTGCTATACCTGACTGAAAACTGAACAGACTGATTTTGTTGTTGTTGTTTTCTTTCTTTCTTTCCTTTTTTTTTTTTTTTTTTGTGTGTGTGTGTGTGTGTGTGTGATGCTGAGATTTGAACCCAGGGCCTTGTGCATACTACACCAGCACTCTGCCATTAAGGTTCATTCCCAGCCCACCTCTTTCCTTAAATTGTGAGACAGGGTCTCACTAAGTTGCTAAGGCTAGCCTCAAACTAGTGATCCTCCTTCCTCAGTCTCCCAAGATGTTAGGATTACAGATGTGTGCTAAGATGCCCAGTTCAGACTGATATTTCTAAAGAGAGTGTATTTCCTCTTGAATCAAGAAAAGAAATTGACCAACATCAATCTGAATAAATATAAAATCCAAATAAATGAAGTGTATGCTTTTATACAAAACCTGCTTGCTATGGCAGTAGAAAAGAAAGAAAATGATAAGGAGGTAGTGAGGTTAAAAT
Organism: Glaucomys volans; assembly: GCA_020662805.1. Classification (NCBI taxonomy): domain Eukaryota; kingdom Metazoa; phylum Chordata; class Mammalia; order Rodentia; family Sciuridae; genus Glaucomys; species Glaucomys volans. The sequence goes on along the minus strand of JAJEJO010001146.1, from coordinate 412,551 downwards.
GGTAAGGAGGAGTTGATAATGACTCAATGTGGTTACAAGGGTGGGATCCTAAACTGGTATGATCAGTGACCTTATAAAGAGGAGGAAGAGAAGAAAGCTGGCTCTAACCTGTGTCCCTACCTGCTCTCTTGTAGGTCCACACAAGGAAAGCATTCCCTCTTTCTCTTTCCAAGCCTTCTTGTGAGGACATAGTAAAAAGGGAGTTACCTGTAAACCAGGGCCCTCACCAGGGAACCAAATCAGCCTGAACCTTGATCTTGGGATTCCCAGCCTCCAGGACTGTGAGGCTCTGTTATTTAAAGCCACCAAGTCTGTTATTTTGTTATGGCAAGCTGACTGAAATACTATTAGTCTCATTAAGTTGGACAAAATATTCTGAAAATAAGACATAAATAAACATATGAAGAACTGCAGAGAAGCAGGTAGAAGGGATGGGATGACATGAGAAATGAATGACATGGTGCTGAGCTTCCTGGGTTTTCTATTTGTCTTGCATATTCCCCACTGGATCTTCACCCCATAAATATAAACAGGAACACATAAAGTCCTGAGCAAAGCCAAAAGATCAGGAAGAGGGCAGCAGGACAAACAGATAATATTTACACAATAGCTCTATCCCAGCTAAACGCCAAAGGAAAAAACTGAGCATGCTCACTAATCTCATCAGCAAAGGCCTAGTGAAGAACTGACTTCTCACTTTACCAGGTTAAAATGAGGTATCCTTTCCTGTATCTGAACAAGGTGACAGGAGAGAAGGCCAAGCAGGGATTTGGGGCTTAGTGTGAATTCAGCAGTAACAAGCTGCCACCTGCTGTATCACCAGAGGACACTTGTGGAGTCTGGACTTCCACTTCGCCCCAGAAGCAACAGGGTGTGCCTCTTCTTCCTAGGTGTCAATGGAGGCTGTGTAGGAACCCTGGATTACTACCTCCACCTGAAAATATGGGTGCCATCCTCCATTGGTGCAATGTCAGAAGAGATCAGGTTTAAAAAAAAGAACCTTGAAAGAAGACCTGGGGTCTCATAAAATAATACCTAATGTGTCACAGAGATAATTAAAAATCAACCCTCAGCCTCCAGGTACAGGTCGCTGTGCAAGTCCCAAGCGCAGAGCTCAGGCCTTCCACGCCATCTGGTGCAGCGACTCCTACAGAGAACACCGGGCCTGCTGTGCCATCAGGTCTGTGGCTGGAATTCCCAGCAGAGGAGCACAGGCCTGCTGCCACTTGAGTCCACAGCGGGGAGTTCAGGCCTGCCTGGGTCATCAAGCCCAGTGTCTCCAGCACTGAGCACA
>JAJEJO010001146.1:272578-411247 GCA_020662805.1 Glaucomys volans | reverse complement strand
CAGGCCTGCCTGGGTCATCAAGCCCAGTGTCTCCAGCACTGAGCACAGGTCTGCGCCCCCACCCACCTCGGTCCAGTGCCCAGGCCCACACCATGGCCCGGAGGCTAGTGCCCGTGCTGCGACTGACCATCTATCAACATCAGGTGGCCTTTGTCCAGAAGCATTGATTATTCCCAACCAGGAGGTAGTGGGATGGCACCCTTCTTGGGTCACCATTTGATCAAGCATCTCTCAGGCATCAGGCCATTGAAAAATAAGAGGATGGAACTGTACAGTATAATTTTATTGCAGAACATTTTAAAATTAGTTGTATTATTATGATTATTCCTAATATCCCCACTATATTCCTACCTTTTTCTTTTATTAATATTCTTATCACTCTATCTTCCTCTTACATATCCATTTTCTTAGAGAATCTCTTTTTTCTCATGCTAACAACCTATTTCTTTTAATTCCACTTCCACTATTCCTACGACATAGTATACCAATAGACTCACTTCTTATCTCATTAATGTTATGTCCTATACCCCTCCTCATCCTCTCTGTCCAACATTAGAAATTGCAGTCCTATTGCAATCTTATTGGTTATGCTGTAGATAATAATTTGAACTCATCTCTGTTTATTAAGACAACACTGTTAATATCTTAATAGGGACTATTGAGATTAAGGACACATATTGTTTATATGGTGTGCTGCTAATATTGATCTCTCACTTCAAGGGGAGGTATTGGAAATTGGCAGGAATCCTATAAGTACTTAAGGGGAAACTGCAATACCTAGGATTCACACTACTAGAGGGGAAGATACATTAGCAACATGAAAAAACAATGGAAGAAAATGTCCCAAACAAACCCAGATACTATACCAAAAGAACCCAATGACAACATGGCAGAAGCATTGTCAGAAAGGGAGTTGTACATAATTAAAATGATCCGAGAAGCAAACGATGAGTCAAGAGAGCAAATGCAGGCAATGCTAAAAGAGCAACTGCAGGAAGCAAAAGATCATTTCAATAAAGAGATAGAAATTCTGAAAAAAAAAAACCAAACAGAAATCCTTGAAATGAAGAAAACAATAAACCAAATTAAAAACTCAATAGAAAGCTTAACCAGCAGGCTAGATCACTTGGAAGACAGGACCTCAGACAATGAAGACAAAATATTTAGTCTTGAAAACAAACTCAACCAAACAGAGAAGATGGTAAGGAATCATGAAAGAACCTCCAAGAACTATGGAACATCGTGAAAAGACTAAATTGAAGAGTTATTGGGATTGAGGAAGGCACAGAGACACAAACCAAAGGAATGAATAATCTGTTCAGTGAAATAATATCAGAAAATTTCCCAAGTCTAATGAATGAAATGGAAAACCAAATTCAAGAAGTTTATAGGACATCAAATGCACAAAATCACAACAGATTCACACCCAAGCACATCATAATGAAAACACCTAACATACAAAACAAAGAGAGAATTTTAAAGCCTGCAAGAGAAAAGCATCAGATTACATATAGGGGGAAACCAAATGACTATCAACAGATTTCCTAGCCCAGACCCTAAAAGCAAGAAGGGCCTGGAACAACCTATTTTAGCACTGAAAGAAAATGGATGCCAACCAAGAATCTTATTCCCAGCAAAACTTACCTTCAGATTTGAAGATGAAATAAAATCCTTCCATGATAAACACAAGCTAAAAGAATTCACAAATAGAAAGCCTACAGAAAATTCTCGGCAAAATATTCCAAGAGGAAGAAATAAAAAACAACAATGTAAGTCAGCAAAGGGAGGAATTACCGTAAAGGAACAGCCAATTAAAGGAGAAACCAAGTTAGGCTAAAAGCCAAAAACAACTAACAATGACCAGGAATACAAGTCATATCTCAATAATAACCCTGAAAGTTAATAGGATAAACTTATCAATCAAAACACATAGACTGGCAGACTGGATTAAAAAGAAAGACCCAACAATATGCTGCCTTCAAGAGACTCATCTCATAAAAAAACATGCCCACAGACTAAAGGTGAAAGGTTGGGAAAAAACATACCATGTACATGGACTCAGTAAGAAAGCAGGGATTTCCATCCTCATTTCAGATAAAGCAGATTTCAAGCCAAAGTTAGTCAGAAAGGATAAAGAAGGACACTTCACACTGCTTAAAGGAAGCATAAGTCAGAAAGATATAACAATCCTAAATATTTATACACCAAACAATGGCGCATCCATGTACATCAATCAGATCCTTCTCAATTCTAGGAGCCAAATAGACCAAAACACAATAATACTGTGTGATTTTAACACACCTCTGTCACCGTTCGACAGATCTTTCAAGCAAAAATTGAACAAAGAAACCACAGAACTCAATAACACAATTGCTAAATCAGACTTAACAGACATATATAGAATATTCTATCCATCAATAAGTGAATACACTTTTTTCTCAGCAGTTCACGGATCCTTCTCTAAAATAGACCATATGTTATGCCACAAAGCTACTCTTAGCAAATACAAAAAGATAGAGATACTACCTTGTATTCTATCATATCATAAAGGAATGAAATTACAAATCAATGATAAAATAAAAAACAGAAACTACTCCAACAACTGGAGATTAAATAATATGCTATTGAATGAAGTGTTGATAACAGAAGACACTAGGGGGGAAATAAAAAAATTCTTAGAGGTCAATGAGAACAAAGATACAACATATCAAAATTTCTGGGACACTATGAAAGCAGTGCTAAAAGGAAAATTCATTGCAGAGAGCATATTCAATAAAAGAATGACAAATGAAAAAATAAATGACCTCACATTACAGCTCAAAGTCCTAGAAAAAGAGGAACAGTTCATCACCAAAACTAGTAGAAGATGGGAAATAATTAAAATCAGAGTGGAAATCAATGAAATTGAAACAAAAAGAAACAATTAAAAAAAAATGACAAAACAAAAAGTTGGTTCTTTGAAAAAATAAACAAAATTGATAAACCCATAGCCAAACTAACAAAGAGAAGGAGATAGAAAACCCAAATTACTAAAATTCGTGATGGAAAGGGAAATATCACAACAGACACTACTGAAATACAAAACATATTTAGAAGCTACTTTGGAAATTTATACTCCAACAAAATAGAAAACCTGGAAGACATCAACAGGTTCCTAGAGGCATATGAGCCACCCAAACGGAATCTGGAGGACATACACAACTAAAATAGATCAATTTCAAGCAATGAAATAGAAGAAGTCATCAACAGCCTACCAATCAAGAAAAGTCCAGGACTAGATGAATTCACAGTCAAGTTCTACAAGACCTTCAAAGAAGAGCTTATTCCAATACTCCTCAAAATAGTCCATGAAATAGAGGAAGAGGGAACCCTTCCAAACTCATTCTATGAAGTTAATATCACCCTGATACCAAAACCAGATAAAGACACATCAAGAAAAGAAAATTTCAGAACAATATCCCTAATGAACATAGAAGTGGAAGTTCTTACAAAATTGTAGCGAATCACATATAAAAGCATATTAAAAAGATAGTGAACCATGATCAAGTGGGTTTCATCCCAGGGATGCAAGATTGGTTCAGTATCTGGAAATCAATAAATGTAATTCACCACATCAACAGACTTAAAGTCAAGAACCACATGATTATTTTAATAGATGCAAAAAAAAAGCATTTGATAAAATACAGCACCCCTTCATGCTCAAAACACTAGAAAAAATAGGGATAGTAGGAATGTTCCTTAACATTGTAAAGGCTATCTATGCTAAGCCTACAGCCAATATCATTCTAAATGGAGAAAAATTGAAAGCATTCCCCCTGAAAACTGGAACAAGGCAGGGATGCCCTCTTTCACCACTTCTATTCAACATCGTCCTTGAAACTCTAGCCAGAGCAATTAGACCAAAGAAATTAAAGGGATATGAATAGGAAAAGAAGAGCTCAAACTATCCCTTTTTGCTGATGACATGATTCTATATTTAGAAGACCCTAAAAATTCCACCAGAAAACTTCTGGAACTCATAAATGAATTCAGTAAAGTAGCAGGACATAATATTAATGCTCATAAATCTAATGCATTTTTATTCATAAGTGATGAATCCACTGAAAGAGAAATTAAGAAAACTATCCCTTTCACAATAGCCTCTAAAAACATAAAATACTTGGGAATCAATCTAACAAAAGAGGTGAAAGACCTCTACAATGAGAACTACAAAACACTAAAGAAAGAAATTAGAGAAAATCTGAGAAGATAAAAAGATCTCCCATGTTCTTAGATAGGCAGAATTAATATTGTCAAAATGGCCATACTACCAAAAGCACTATACAAATTCAATGCAATTCCAATTAAAATCCCAATGATGGACCTCACAGAAATTGAGCGAGCAATCATGAAATTCATTTGGAGGAATAAGAAACACAGAATAGCTAAAGCAATTCTTAACAAGAAGAGTGAAACAGGAGGTATCACAATACCAGACCTTCAACTATACTACAGAGCAATAGTAACAAAAACAGCACGGTATTGGCACCAAAATAGTCAGGTAGATCAATGGTACAGAATAGAGGACACTGAGACAAACCCACATAAATACAGTTATCTCATACTTGACAAAGGGGCCAAAAACATACAATGGAGAAAAGATAGCCTCTTAAACAAATGATGCTGGGAAAACTGGAAATCCATATGCAGCAAAATGAAACTAAACCCCTAGCTCTCACCCTGTACAAAACTCAACTCAAAATGAATCAAGGACCTAGGAATTAGACCAGAGACCCCCCACCTAATAGAAGAGAAAAATAGGTCCAAATCTTAATCATGTTGGCTTAGGACCAGATTTCCTAAACATGACTCCCAAAGCACAAGAAATAAAAGCAGGAATCAATAATTAGGAAAGATTCAAACTAAAAAACTTTTTCTCAGCAAAGGAAACAATCAGCAATGTAAAGAGAGAGCCTACAGAGTGGGAGAAAATCTTTGCCACACACATTTCAGATAGAGCACTCATTTCCAGAATCTATTAAGAACTCAAAAAACTTTACCCCAAGAAAACAAATAACCCAATCAATAAATGGGCTAAAGAAATGGGCAGACACTTTACAGAAGAAGACCTACAAGCATCAACAGATATATGAAAAAATGTTCAACACCTCTGGTAATAAGAGAAATGCAAATCAAAACCACCTTGTGATTCCATCTCACCCCTATTAAAATGTCTATTATCAAGAATACAAGTAACATTAGTTGTTGGCAAGGATGTGAGGAAAAAGGTACACTCATACATTGCTGGTGAGGTTGCAAATTACTGCAGCCACTCTGGAAAGCGGTGTAGAGATTCCTTAGAAAACTTCAAATGGATCCACCATTTGATCCAGCTATCCCACTCCTTGGCCTATACCTAAAGGACTTAAAATCAGCATACTACAGTGATGCAGCTACATCAATGTTCATAGCTGCTCAATTTACAATAGCTAGATTGTAGAACCAACCTAGATGCCCTTCAATAGATGAATGGATAAAGAAACTGTGGTATATATACACAATGGAATATTACTCAGCCATAAAGAAGAATATAATTATGGCATTTCCAGTAAATGGATGGAGTTGGAGATGGTCGTGCTGAGGGAGATTAGCCAATCCCAAAAAACCAAAGGCCGAATGATCTCTCTGATAAGGGATGATGATACTTAATGAGGGGTGGGAGGGTGGCAAGAATGGAGGAAGGATGGATTGCATAGGGAAAAAAAGGTGGGTGGGATCGTGGAGGGGTGTAAGAATAATAACTGAATGAAACAAACATCATTACCCTATGTACATGTATGATTACACAAATGGTGTGACTCCATTTTATGTACAACCAGAGAAATAACAGCTGTACCCCATTTGTGTACAATGAATCAAAATAAATTTTAATTAATTAATTAACTAATTAATTTAAGAAAAAATCAACTGTCAAGCCAAAATCCATGAAAATCTCAAATGTGATAAAAGAGATGACAAAATTGAGATGACACATCTGGAATACTGGAATTCTGTGGCATGGCTTTCACAATTACCATTACAACAATGCTTCAGTAAGCAATGAGAAACATGCTTTGAAACAAAGAAAAGAGTAGAAAGTCTCAGTAAAGAATCAGGGTAAGGAAACAGGAGATAGAAGGAAAGACAAATGGAAAATTTAGAACTGAAATATAGCCAATGGGATTAGAAACACACAGGCTAGACTCAACAAGAGTGAAAATAACAAAGGAAAGACTCAATGACTTGAAGATAGAATAGAAATTATCCAATCTGAACAACAGAGGTAAAATATATTTTTTATCATATTTATGTATTTTTTTTTAATGGGAATAGAGCTTCTAGGACCTGTGGAACTGTAACAAAAGATTTCATGTTTGAGTCATGAAAGTCTCAGAGAAAGAAGAGAATGCATATTATTCATAGAATTAGAGGCCAAAGCTTTTTCAAACTTAGTAAAGGTTATAAATCTGCAGAGTTAAGAAGTTGAGTGAAATCCAAACAAGATAAATCCAAAGAAATTCATGCCAACACTTATCCTAATTAAGCATCCAAAAACTCAGCATAAGAGAAACTCTAGAAGCAGCAAGAGAAAAATGATCCATTAAGGGATCTAAATTAAACCAAACAAAGTTCAGTAGAATGACAGTAGGGCTTTCATCAGAAACCATGGAGACCAGAAATCAGTAGCATAGCATTTTTTAAGTGCTAAAAGCAAATAACTGTCAACCAGAGTTCTATATCCAGTAAAAATATCCTTTGGGAATAATGAAGAAATGTCAAGACATTTTCAGATGAAGGAAAACACAAGAGAACTTGTTATCAGCAGATTTACTTGAAGGAAAAAAAAATGCCTTAAGGAAGTTCTTGAAAGAGAAAATAAAAAAGAAGGAAGATAAAATGTTTATACTTGAGCCAGATGTTGATACTAGTAAAACAAATGTAGTACCGTAGCAATGTTGAAACAGGTAAACAAATAGACACACTCAAAAGCATGATAAACCAATTTTAAAAATTCTGAACAAAATGTTCAAGTATACCATAGGAAGACAGGGAAGAGGAAACGAGAATAATATACACCCTGCAAATATGATTCAGAAGGAAAGCAAGAGTGACTACCCTATTATCAGATAAAGTAGACTTTCAAAGAAAATTATGAAGGACAGATGTAAATTTACATAATGATAAAGGCTCAATCCACCAAGAAGTCACAGCAATCAAAAATGCTTTCCCAAACGAGGAAGTTGGAAACTGTATGATAGAAATGAAAAAAAGAAAGAAATAGACAAATTTACAATTATATTTGGAGGTTTCAACACTCTTCTCTCAGAAATTGATGACAGGACAACTAGACAGAAATCCAGCAAGGATGTACAAGAACTTAACATACCATCAAACAGCTGGATTTCACTGGCATTTAGAAAACTGGCTACCAATAGCAGCAAAAAATACATTTTCATCCCAACTAGCTCCAGAACAGTGACCAAGACTGACCATATCATGAGCCATAAGACAAACCCCAATACATTCAAAAGAAGTGAAACCATACTAAGTGTGGTATTCCCCTACAACAGAATCAAAGTAGATATGAATAAGGAAGATAACCCGAAACTCTCCTAATACTTGGAAACTAAGTGCACATTTCTAAATAATTCATGACTTAAAAAGGAAGCCTCAAGAAAACACACACACACAAAAAAAATACTGAGCTGAATGAAAATAAAAATACAAGGTATCAATATGTGTTGAGTGTAGGTAAAGTCCTAAGAGGAACATTATAATAGTAAATGCTCACATTAGGAAAGAGCAAAAGTTTCTAACCTGTAATCTATGCCTACTCTTTAAGAAACTGGAAAAAGAAGAAAAGCCTTTAATAAGAAGGAGGAAGCAAAGGAAGGAAAAAGTAAGGAGCAAAAGTCAATAAAATTGAGGAGAAAAAAGTAGAGAAAATTAATGAAGCAAAAAATCTTCTTCCTGGAAAAGATTGATATAATTGCAAATAAATATCAGGAATAAATCTGGGTGTGTCATTACAGATCCTGTAGATATCAAGTGACTGACAAGGAAATGCTGCAAACAACTCTATATGTACACATTTAACAGCTTAGTAGAACTGCATCAATGCCTTGAAAAGCACAAACTGTAAACACCCAACCAAGAGATATCACAGAGCAAGCTGAGGACCCTGAAGACAATTAAACTGAACTCATGATTCTAAAGACTCCTAAAAATGTAATCTCCACATCCTCATGGTTTTGCTGGAGCATTTTGACATTTAAATAAGAAAGAGTATAAATTCTATAACTTCCCAGAAAACATAAAAAGAGGGAATCCTTATAATCCTAAGAAACTAGTATTATTCTGACACCAAAACCAGACAGTACAAAAAAAAATGATTACAACATAAACAGTAGTCCACATTCCATCATAAATACACATAAATACCCTTAACAAAATATTAACAAATACAGTTCATCAGTACATGTTAAGAATTATATGCATGGCCAAATAGAGTTTATTCACTGTATTCAAAGCTGATTCAATAATTGAAAATTTATCAATATGATCTACCCTTTTCTTAAAAAGTTAAAGAAGAAAAAGCACATAATTATATCCACTGATGCAGTAAAACTAAATGACCATTCAAAATTCATTCGTAATAAAAACTCATTTAATTACAATAAAGGGAAATTTCCTCAGCCTAAAAAAGAACTGCCAAAAAACTGCAATTAGCATTATATTTAACAGTTAAAGAAAATGGTTTCCCCCTAAAATAGGAAAAGGATAAAGATGGCCACTTTCAACATAATTCTGGAAGTCTTGCCCAGGAAGTAAAGGAAATAAAAGAAATGAGTATCATAAAGAAATAAAACTACCCCTCTTTCCAGGAGACATGATGGTCTATGTAAAAAATACCAAGGAATCATCCAAATCAAAATTAATGAGTAAGTGTATCAAGGTCAGAAGATATAAAATTGACACACAAAAAAAGTACCTGTTTCCATACAAACTATGTGGGAACTGAACATTAAAACCATTTATAATTGCTCCAAAAATGAAACACTAAAATATACATCTAACAAAACACGTATAGAAATTGTATGCTGAAAACTGCAAAATGCCAACTAAAAAATCATAGATTTAAATAAGATACATACTTTGATCATTGCCTGGAAGATATTATCATAGGATGCCAATTTCTGATCTGTAGATTTCATAAGTTTCATAGTTCATAGATTTCCTATCAACAACCCAGCTAGTATTTTGTTTTTTGTTTTTTTGTTTCTTTGGTTTTTTTAAAATTTATTTAATTTTGATTCATTGAACACAAATGGAGTACAGCTATTGTTTCTCTGGTTGTACACAAAGTAGAGTCACACCATCTGTGCATTCATACATGTACACAGGGCAATGATGTCTGTCTCATTCTGTTATTATTACCCCCCCACCCTGACCCCACCCCTCCCTTCCCTCTATGTCAGCTAGTATTTTGTAGACATAGAAATTTATAATAGGAAAATGAACTAAAGTAGCTAAAACAGTTTTTAAAAAGAAGAATGAAGTGGGAGGAAACACCTTACTCAAAGTTAAGCTTTACTGAAGAGCTAAAGCAAACAAGATAGCATAATATTGGAAGAGGGACAGAAATGAGATTAATAAAACAGAATAGAAAAATGCAAGAGTAAACCCACACAAATATGCCCAACTGATCTTTGCAAAGGTGTGAATAACTTCAGAGAAGAAATAAAGATTTTTAATTAATGAAGGCAGAGCAATTGGAAATGCATAGGCATAAAGATAAACCTCTATCTAAACCTCAAATATACAATAACTGATGATAATTAACTTATAATATACTACATACTTAAATGTAAAGGTTGCCAGAGCACCTGAAAGAGAGTGAACCAACCCAGAAGCAGCACATGTGTTCTCCCTGGCCCCCTTCCCTGGGCATTCCCCTGGTATGTTGGAAGCCAGCCCCGTGCTGCAAAAGAATTACTGTCTGAGGTTTTGGAGGCAGGATTCCAGAACCACTCTGCTGCTGAGCTACTTAGGACAGGAGCCTACTCAGTAGTCCTTCTGCAACAGATGCAGGGAATCAAAAAGGTAGCTTGGTATCTGCTTTGAAAATTCTCAGGATGGTCGTGGTTCTTAGATAGTCCTTTGAATCTTGTTGCTCTTGTGGATGCTTGAGAGGCTGCTGCTCATTTGGACTTCTGCCTTGACTTTCTGATGTCTCTTAGAAGTTCCCAAGCACTTGTTAACAAGTGAGACTTCATTTCTGCTTTGCACAGGATCTGATATGGCAAGTGTGGAATATAAAGCTTAGAAATCTGCTGGCTGCAAGTGGTCCCCTGGAACAAACTTTAAAAGATTCTGCACTCTAGGCTTGTATCCCTTCAATTAGGTGGAAGCTAGGAGAAATTTGGTGGCTGGAAGTTATGATTTTCAGCCCATGTACTAACCTCAATTACATTCTTGTCTCCCTCCTGCTGCCAAGAGAAAAACCAACTGAATGATGAATGGTGTTCTCACCATGGGGCTTATAGCAAAAGAATGATCAGGAACTTGGTTTTAACCAGTTGAACACTTTCCTCAGGCAGTTACCTAGTTTGCACTTCTTATTTTTCCTATGGATGCATCAGTACTAGACAACTTTAATGAATCATTGAAGGATTCCATATGGATTTTTAGTTAATAAGAAAGACGTAACTTTGACATAGTTCCTTTGATCTTAGTAAGTAGAACATGGTATGGGATCTACTTCATAGACTCCAAGATAATACTTCTAAGGGCTATTATTCTGAACTGGTTAAGTGTTTTGTACTCACGGGTCCATTCATGGCTTACTGGAGACCTGTGGTAAGTACCATCTGGTTTTCAAGGTGTAGTTCTTCTTGACTTTCCAGTTGGTATACCCTTCCTTCCTCCTTCATTCGTTTGTTAGTTCATTCCTTCCTTCCTTCTTTTTTTCTGTGCTGTGGATCAAACTCAGGACCTTGCACAAGATAGTCAACTCATACTTTATAGCAAGCGACTTTATTGATTTCATTTATTATAAAAGCAAACTTCAGATTGAGGACAAGGCAAAGAAAGAAGACTTCATATTCCAAAAAATGAGGATCAATTGCTACAGCAAAGCCAAATTGCCTAATTTCTCTCCCACCTTTCCTAAACAGCTATATAATATTTTACATTACCTTTTTTCATTCACAATACATTTTTTGTGGTTATAATGACTCCATTTATTGGTCTTCATAAACGTTTTCCGTGTTTCCAAGGGCTTTTTTAATCATTATTTAATGGGAACATAATATTCCATTGAGAAGATTTAGTCCAATTCTCCATTGTGGATATCTGGTGTCTGATTTTTAAAAACTTTGTATTGAGATAATTATAGTTCATAAGAAAATGAAAAATGTAGAGAGACATTTTCCTAAGCCTCCTAATTTTCCCCCACAGTAATATTTTAAGTAACTAATATCAAAACCAAGAAATTGACATTGGTACAATCTACAGAGCTTGTTCAGATTTCACCAGTTTTATATGCATGAATTTCTATATGTGTATGCAATGTCACAACACATGAAGATCTGTATAACCACTACAATTAAGAACTATATCATCCTTGTAACAAACCCTCATAATACCTTGGCATAACTACATTCCCTATGTCCCAACTCTGGAAAACACTTAGCAGTTCTCCCTCTTATAATTATGGCAGTTCAAGAATATTATACACAAGGATTTATACAGTATGCTTCCTTTTGAGATTGGCTGGGTAGTGGTCCATTGTGTGGATGTCTCACAGTTCACCTAACCATTCATTCATTAAGAGTTGCTTGGGATATTTATAATATTTTACTATGAGAAATATAAAATATCCATTATGTCCCTTTTCATGCATTTTTTTTCAGTCTATATTTGTCAAAAAAAATCACTGCTAAACCTGGTTTGTTTTTATGGTGTTGTGCAGATGTGACTTTTTCAAACCCTTCCTTTTCAGTCTTATAGATCATTTTGATACAAGTCTATTGTCTGTAAATACCCAACATTTGGATTTTGATTGGTTTAACTGCCCTATCTGTAAATCTATTTTGTTTGGGAATACTGGATTTAAATCATTTGCATTTTGTGATTAGGGATTGTTTGAACTTACTACTGTCATCCTATTAGTTGTCTTTCTGCCGTACATTCTTTGACAATGAGGAGGAAGATCTTTTCCACTAGTCTCTGATGTTCAGTGTGGGGGAGCTACAAACTAAACTGACAAAAGACAAATTGGCAAAAGTAAACAGATATTAACTCATGGATGCATGCAGGAGCACGCAGAAATAGGTGACTCTCCAAATAGCTAAAGGTAGGAGTTTATATACTAATTTAGTACATGAGGTTGGGGGCTGGGGGTTTGTATGGGAAGAACAAATGGGTCTCTAGGGAAACAAAAAGAGGCAAGAAAGTTCAGGATAATGTTTGTTTATGTATGTCCAAGTGACCTTCTCTGTATTTTTCCTGGACATGAAGACTCCAACGGAAAGGGGTTTATGGTGTCCCCACTCCTAAAAGTTTCTTTCTTTAGTCAGTAGAGAGAGGCTTCCAGAAAACGTCTGCCTCCAGTGAATCACAAATGCCTTTAGTTTATTCATCTGAGGTAGGGGTCAGTGTTAAAGTACTTGCCATGCAAGGCCCTAGGTTTGTTCCCCAGCACCACCAAGTAATAGCAACAACAATAAAATAAAATAATCTCTGTGCCAACTTTGGGGTCCAGGTGGTTCTGCATACTTCTATTGTTCCTCTTTTTTCTGATTTTGTATTTGGTATGTTGACTGCATTTTTGCCGTTGTGTTTCTTATTTAATGTTTAGTGGTTTGGAAATTATAATACTATTCCTGTTCCTCTGAGAGTTACTCTAATATTTAACACATATATTCACTTATACCTTTCTCATTTTGTACATTTAACTAGGGCATTTCCATCATATCTAAACCAGAGAAGTCCTACAATGAACTTCAAGGGTTACCTCTTCTCCCCCAATCTCTTCCTAATTCAAACCTCTAAGTCATGAGTCATCTCATCAAATATAAATGTCATCAAATATTTAGATTTAACTCTGACTCTTGGTGATGGTTTTGGAAAAATCTGCTGAGAGTCAACATGCTGCCATTTGAATGTTCTCTCCTGAACTCATGTTAAAGTTTAGTTGCCCTGTAACAACAGTAATGAGTGGGATTTTAAGAGATGTTTATGTCTCAAGAGCTCAGCTCTCATGAATAGATGAATGTTTGCTGTTCTTCTGGAGTGGGTTTTGCTGGAGTGGGTTCCTTATGAGGGGAGTGGTTTAGGTCCCTCCTGCACTTGTTTTACCTCACAGATTCTCTCTGTCTTTCTGTCATGTTATCATTTAGCAAGAAGGCCCTCAATAGATGCTGGTACCTTGATACTGGACTTCACAGCCCACGGAACCTTGAGAAGTAAACTTCTGTTCATTATAAATTATCTATTATCAGGAATTCTGCTATAGTAGCACAAATTAGACTGAGAATGTTTGCCTTTTCCTTGGTTTCAATTTGCTAAAGTATATCCTTAAGTAATTCTTTTAGATTTGAACCTCTATGTATTTGAAACTGACTTAATTTTTGCCTACAAAGTTCAGTTTAGTAAAAGAACTTGTTTAAAAGAATAATTTTCTGCCCAATATTTGAAAGTAATACTCTATTAACTTCGGAAAATTTGTTTCCTATTACTATGATTTTTCACTTTCAGAGCTTGTAAGGGTTTTCTTTTATCTTGGGTGTTTTAAAATTTCAGCATGACAATACATCTTTTTATTCATCCTGCTCACCACTCAGTGAGGTATTGACACATGAATATAACCATCTCATTGAAATTCAGTGGAGAAAAGATATATTGCTTAATAAATGTTAGGATTATTTCCTAACCCTTAAAGAAAAGTAAAATTAGATACTTCATGACATGTACAATTTCAGAAGAAAGAATAATCCACAAAATAAAAATTAAACTATCTGGTTTACCAAATAGTATTAGGAGAAACTATAACTGAATGAATTTGTAATTTTTTGGTATAGCACTCCAAAGCCATTAAAGATCCATAAAAAACAATAATACAAAGATGTAATTACCTAAGAATGTAAAATCTATTTTAAACATGTTATGGTTTGGATCTGGAATGGCCCTCAAAAGCTTATGTGTTAAAAGGCTCGGTCACCAATGTAGCTATGTTTAAAACTGGGGCTTTTAGGAAGTGATTGAATCATGAGGATTAATCAATTTCTGGATTCATGGCTAAATGGACTATTAGGAAATGGTGGAAAATAGGAAGTGGGACCTAAAAGAAGAGAGTGGTTCCTTGGGGGTGTGGCCTTGGGAACTATATCTTGTCTCTGGTGTGTGTGTCTGTCTTTACCTGTCTATCTCTCTCTCTCTCCTATTTTTGGCTACCATGAGGTAGCAACTCTGTTCTACCTTACTTTCTCCACCATAATGTTCTCCCTCACCACAGGCCCCTAGTAATGGAGCCAGCCAACCACACACCAAAACCTCTAAAACCAGGAGCCAAAATTAATTTTTATTCCTTTAAGTTGTTTGTGTCAAGTATTTTGTCATTCTGATGGAAATATGACTAATACAATGGATAGTGTGGAAAGACATCTGTAGTGATTTCAAATGGATAATCTTCATGACACATTAGTATGAGTAGTAAAAGAGAAATAATCATCATCATTAGATGAATTTGTGTCTCAGGCTAAAACTCCATAAATTTTATGCAGACTCCATATCTTTGCCCCAACCAGAGGTCACTCATTTTTTTTTATTTTTTGGTGTTGGAAAGATTAATCAATCAACAAAGCTTGAGTGCAACTCCCCATTGTTACATGATAACACCCGTAACTAGTTCATTCATTCACTGGAATCTGCTGGTTTCCATGTGCTCTTGCCACACGAACTTTTGGAGAATTAGAAAATGTAAAGAGAACAAGTTCCTTCCAGGGAGCTCATTAGTCAGTGAGGAAGAACAAAAAGAGTTACACTTGCGTTTGCCACATCATGCAATGTTTACAAACATCCTTCAAGGTACACGGTACCGCAGAGGGGGTGACTGTGACCTGGGTCAGGGTTAGATTCCTAGAGGGGAAGACTCACTGAGCTGATGTGAATTCCTTTGATTTTAGTTCGCCCCTGATCACATGATTCCTATTCTTTCTCCTTTCCCTTGAATTAAAATAAATAATTTGAGGGTCTACTATAGTTGCTACCTTCCAAGATATCTCCTACCATTCCCTCTCAGAGCCCATGCCCTGGCTTACTTTACTTATTTTCTCATCTTGCTAGCTCCCATGCCTTACTGTAGCTGTTCTGTCAATGCAGCCTGCCTATCCTAAAGTGAGGGGACCACATAAATAAAGTATTATCTAAACAAAGTCACCCTCTTTTTATGTTGCACGGCCTGGCCTTGAACTCATGAGTTCAAGAGAACCTTCTGCCTCAGTCCCCTGAGTAGCTGAGATTACAGGTGCACACCACACTGCACCCAATCTAAACCAAGTCACTCTTAAGTATAGAAAAGAAGGGTCCAATTAACAGCTGTTCCAGAACCCCAGGCAGAAACCAGGAAAATCCCAGAAAAATTAAATGATGTGGCCTCCTACTGTGAAAAAAACATCTCACAGTCTGTCCCTGGATGAAGATCTCTCTCTTCCAGATCTTTCTAAAATGTCATATCCCTGACACATCCATTATCTCCTGCTCTGTAGGATGCTCCTTGGGACCCTTGTCTCACACCCTTTAAGAAGCTGCCCATAGTTGGAAAAGTGCACCTGGGTTTGCTGTCAAAGCCTGGGTCCTGCAGGGAAAAGTCATTTAATCTCAGAAACGATTTTCTCAATTGTGAGCTCAGGGGAGTCATTCCAGATCACTTCACTGATTGCCACAAAATCAAATCAGATGAAATCATGTAGGGTGAAGTTATTTATTGCAGATTATACATGCCTTGAGGGCAGTGAATGTACATCCTCTTAGAAGCTTGGTATCTTATGCATAGTGGGTCCTCAAAACAACACCCCTGAGCTGAACAAACAGCTTCAGCTGCACCAGCCCCATGGCCCTGGGACACAAACCTCAGCATCTCCAGATTTTGAAACACACCATTGGGTACTTTCAGCTTGGGCCCTTACCCTGTGTAGCTGAGGTCCTAGGGTGAAGGGAAGAATTAGTTGTCCTGGGACCCACAATTATGTCTGTCTTCCTGCAGATGCAGGTAGCAGATGAGAACTACCCTGGCAGACAGTGGAAATGCACAGAGACACCCACAGCAGGCCTGAGGGAGGAGGTGGGGTGGGAACTGACCTTGGCCCCACCTGTGCTACCCATCCTCCTTCCCTCAGGCAGCTCATGATGATGACTGAACTCCCCATTGAATTCCTGTCTCACATATTTATTACTCAGACCCTTAAAATCCTGTTGGCTCTGTTCATTGCTACAAAGATCAATAAGCTCATCTCCAAATCTATGCTGTTGGGCAAGATTGGTTTTGTGGCCCTCAGGGTGCAGGGAGGTAGAGAGCTGCTCTGTGGAATAGACTTATACCACATACAGGAAGACAGCCTTGTCTGGGCCACCTGGCATTCAAAGGTATCCCCAGAAAACTCCACTCACAGCAGCACTTGGCCCTCTGCTAGAGGTTCTTCACAGACTCTTGGACAGAAGTTGGATTTTGCCATTCTGAGTTTCGTCATTGGATTGCTCTGTGGCCTGCAATGACTAGCAAAGGATTTAGTCAAAGAGATGGGTGTCAGATGCTGATTGAAACTCATCAAAAAGCATCAGAATGGGCCAGGTATGGTGGCATAAGCCTGTCATCCCAGCTCCTCGAGCAGCTGCAGCAGGATTGCTGATGGAGGTCAACCTCGGCAATTTATTGAGACCCTGCTCAAAATAACATTTTTAAAAAGGGATGCGGATGTAGCTTAGAGGTAGAGCACTTGCTTAGCATGTTCAAGGACCTGGGTTCAATCCTAATAATAATAATAATAATAATAATAATAATAATATTTTTAAAAGGCTTTAGTATGAAAATCCCATAGCAGTTCCAGAAGAGACAAATTCACCATTTTCAGAATTGAAAGGAAAGGTGGAAGCAGAGGCAGACAAAGGATCCCAGAGAAGATTTGAAAGTGAAGTCAGTACACATTGAAACAGGGAGATGGGAGGTATACCCTTTGTTACATTTTTAATTTTTAAAATTTACGTGCAAAAATTATACATATTTAAGGATGCCGTGTGGTATTTCCATACATGTGTACACTGCATAATGTTCAAATCAGTGTAAGCATATTTATCTCCTCAAACATTTTCTCTTTTTATTGTGGTGAGAACATTCAAAATCCTTTCTCCTAGCTCCTTCAAAATATATAATACTATTATATTTTGGATCTGGAATGTTCCCCAAAGGCCCATGAGTTATAGGCTTGATCCTCAGACTTCAGTGCTACTAGGAGGTGGTGGAAACTTCTAAATGATGGGACCTAGTGGGAGGGTTTAAGTCATCGGTGGCATGCTTCCAAGGGGATCGCAGGACCCAGTGTCAACTTCTTTCTCTTTCATACCTCACCATGAGGTAAACAGCCTTCCTCTTCTACAGGTTCCCACCAGTGATAAAACTGTGAGCCAAAATAAATCTTTCTTCTAAGTTTATTTATCTTATACATTTGTTACAGTAGTGAAAGATTATCAACTCAAGTACATTTTTGCTCTCTACAGTAACCCTACCGTGCAACAGCACATTGGAACTTAACTCATAGAAAAACAAAACACAAGAGCTCTAAAGGCATGTGAACTTCCCAGACATTCCTGGATATAGGACAATAGTAAGCCAACCCCTGGAGTCAGGCAGGTGAAGCTGGGTGGCCTCAGGCAAGTGACTGAACGTTTCTGAGCCCTGTTTCTTATCTTGAGAAAAGTGGATATGCATAGCAACTTGGCAAAATGTAAAAATAAGAAGGAAGCCTTGGTACCCTGGCACAAGGAGGGTGTCCAGTGGAAAGGGTTTGGCTCTAACATGCTGAAGCAATAAGTGCAGGCCTGTGATCTAAGCCCAGTGCATGGAGTCATGGGGACATTCTACCCTGGTGCACGCAAGTGACTACCAGGCAGTATAAGGTGGCCCCCTGGCTGGGTTCACAGTGGTTGGCTGATGATGCACACTCACTTGCCCTGCCTCCCTCTCCTGCTGTCACTAAGGCCAGAGGAAATAGCAAAAGCAGAACATGTGCACTGCCCTGCAGTGAGAGGAGCATGCATGAGAGAAGAACAGAGAACGACTTCCAGACAAGATCACCTAATGAAAGTCAGTTATAGCAAGATGGAAGGAGAATAAATACTTTTATAATTACTTAAAGCAAAAATGAAATGAAATGAAAATGCTATGAAAAGGGTGAGAAAGTCTCTTCCACCCTACTCAGAGTGAAAGCTGAGAACCCCAGACTTGGTTCACTCCCCTTCGTGTCTCTGACCCACTCTGACAACTTACTTTGTCCCCTCCACTCTATCCTTAAGAGCCACACAGGCCGCTTCTGTTCCTAGAATAGATGGAGATGACATATTCCTGCCTTAGGGAAACCAAAAAAGATACAATTTTTTAAATGATAAAATCATGAGACTTGTACAAGTATAAAATGAACATTGTGTCAAAGACAGCATTTAAGTCATTTATTAATGAGAGAAACTCAAGGTGCTAAAACCTTTTCTGAGGAGCATCCAGGAGACACATCCTTTGTACCCAGGAATCTAGGAATGCTGATCTCAATTTGTTAACAGAGGAATCCACTCACCTCACAAAATCCTTTTGCTTCTCTATGGAGAGAATCATTTGCTTTACCATCAGTTTTCTCCAACTTACAGAGTTGAAAAATAGGTTGAAGACCATGATGGGCACAGTTTACTACAGAATTAGATAACCAGTAAGGTGCAATGACCAGACTTAGCACTCCATAGATGCCCAATTGTCTGTGTTTCCTGAATTGCAGAATTTTTAACAAGCATTCCTGACAGCTCTTTGTCCTGGCTGCTCTAACAGGAACACTCCCCTCCTTCACATCACAGGACATGCCATTCTGTGGGTCTCACCCCTGCCTCTAGCCCTAGCTCTTGCTATCCTATCCCCTCCCCCCTCCCCTGCTGTTTTACTAGGAGTCCCTTCAACTGCTACTTGCTCTCCCCTCTTTTCCATCTCTTTCTCTAAGGGGAAGAAATTTGGTCTGGTTTCATGATGGCTCACCCTCAGTTCGTAGAACAGCGTGCAATAATAATGCTGCAGCCTTCATCCAATATTGGCTGGATGAATGAACAAATGAAAAACAAACAGCACCAGCACCCAGGATGAGCAGGGGAGACAAAGATGGACCATTCAGACGATGATTCTAGAGATGCAAGTATAGATTGGCTGGCTTCACTCACTTCTTGAAAACAGGCTGCTTCTCCCCTTCTCCTTCTACCCACACATTATTTAGAAACAGCCTCTTCCCAGATTAGGTCTGAAGAGTTGATAATGCAGATGCATCCTAACAGTACCTTGCTAAAGCCTTCTTCTCTGAGAATCACAGCCTCAAATTGTCCTTGCCTACCTGGAGATTACTGCCATATCCGAGAACTATTCCTGATGACCATTTAGCGATGCCTTCAGCCCCCTCCCACCTGAAGCCTAACCATGACCTCATTATGAGTCTTTGAGCACCAGCAGGCTAACCTTTCTCTGGTCCACAGGTAGCATGGCACAGGAGATGTTAATAGTGACAACCCTGAGAGTAAGTGATTCACCTTTAAAATCCCATTCCACATGTAGACTTATGGGACACCCCCAGGAAACACTCAGCCAGCCTGGGCTTTTGCTTAGCCCGCCTGGGTTTTTGCTTAGCCCAGTTACCTTTGCAACCTGCCTGCCTGTTCTGCTCTCGCTGAGAATACTCAGCTAACCAGAGTCCTAAGACACGCTCCCTACCATTCAGATTGTTGTGTGTCCCACCAGAAGGCCAAGATTGGATCTACAACCATGGCAAGATGAAATCGTTGAAATTTCAGTACATGGCCCATTTATGCTGTGGAATATGGACAGCCATCCTTTCCACACCCAAGGCCCTGACAGCTGTTTCCTCTGGGGATCTGCAACCCAGCTCAAAACTCTGGCTACCAAAGCACACTTGGTCCATGCAGGAAGCAGGACAGCCAGACATTCCATGGAACTGACATCCCTGGAAGCATCTCTCAGCCTATGACTGAAGGCAGCTGGCAGAGAGACACCCGTTTCCTCAGAACAACTCAGAAGGTCTCCCAGAGGTCCCCAGTGGGAGTGAACCCCAGCTGCCCACAAAACAAATGACTTTGCTTTTCAGTGAGTCATTGATTGGTTTTCCATCTTTCCCTGTCTCACTCCCGGCCTCCCCACACACACATAGTAGTGCTTCTCAGTTATGACTACCCCAAAAAACCACATGCACTGGACTCTGTGAGCTTGACTTTTGGGGGAATCTAAGACCCTTGGCAAAGGAATAAATTTGATTCCATTGACACCTCATTGATTAGCACAATTAGGAGTCCTTACAAGGTTATATCACAATGCACCCCAGGGTGCCTGCATACATTGTCCCTCCCTAGGCTCTGTCACAAGCCACAGGGTGACAGAAAAGCAGAAAGAAAAACATCGGTCTATAGATGTGCAAATGCAGTTTTGCACAGTCTGTGAAAATGGATGATTAATACTCTTCACTGTTCTCAAAATTCAGAGTCAACAAAACATCTTTAAATATACTCATAAAAAATGATTTTCATTATTGCTCCAGAATTTTCTGACTAAGGAACTACAAAACAGAGAAGTCCAGAGGGGTTGAGGTAGTTCCCTGCTGTTGCATGGAGCAGGGTGGCCTCCATGTCACTAGGATTCAGACCTCCCCTCTGCAAGCCGACCGCTGATACTGGCAAGGCTTTCGATTCTACCCGAAAGAGGCCATCGTGACAAGCCATCCATAATTGCTACTCACTTTGAGCAATACTGTGTTCAGAAAAAATCCTTGAGCTGATAGCTTCAAGTGAAGCAAAATAAAGCAATGAGAAACTACTGGAATCAGCACTGGGCAGAGCTTTTATCAACGCCCATCCTCTTCTCAGAGCAGCCTGGCCAGCTGGCTGGGAGCACATAACTGGTTCCCCATCCATCAAGAAAATTCAGCAACCCATTCCAGAAATGATGCAGAGATAGCTGTTTTGCAGTGACCCAGCCTCTTCAAAGAACAGAAAATGCATTATATCTCAAAAACCATTAGTGGCTCGCACGTGGGCTCCAATATCAAACCGGAATTCAGTGAGAAAGAAGAGACATGTTTGTGAGGCATCACTGGACTCAATGCTGCTTAAAAATCCTGGCTTACAAAGCAATGACATTTTAAACCCCTCCTTCAGTAAAAGCCCCTCTACCCTCATTCGCACACTAATGAACCAACAAATGAATCTTTTAGCAGAATACGGGATTCTGAGTGTCTGGCAGCTGGCAGGAAATATTAAGCTGGCATCTTTCAAAATCCCCAAGTACAGAATATCAGAAGGTCAGGATCTTACTAAAGACAAAACTATTTTTGCTAATTCCAGTGTCAATTTTTGGCCTCTTTCACACTTTCATGTTTTCTGAGTTGCCAATATGATTTTTTTTTTCCCTTTGTTTTATATCTTCTCTGGCCATTCTTAGTAGTATCCTCTTGGCTCCTCCTCCTAAAAATTCCTGTATCCTCCCTACATCTCATCTGTCCATAAATACGTATTAAGTGCTCTACTAGGTCCCCTGAGGAAGAGCAGCCCTTAAGTGCTGTGGGGACAGGAACCCCTTTTTATGAGATTGAAAAGATGGGGAGGTGGGAATTCCTCACACAAAGGGGAACTCCTGCAAATATCCTGTCTGGGGAAGAGTCAGCTTGTATCAATGAGGTGAAAGATAGTGGGGCTGGAGAATAGCAGGTATAGAAGCTGGGTGGCCAGTCCACACACTTGGAGGTCCATGCAGTATGTCCACCCAGAAAAGGGAAGCTGTTGAATGGAGTCTAGGGATAATCTAATGACGTTTTTGTTTGGAAACCATCTCTCTTGGCCCACTCATCCTCTTACAGAATGCATTTAGTGGGGTGCTCCATTTAGCCAGTACCTTCAATATGCATGCCTACCTGGTCTTTCTGTTCTCCCCAAATCCTTAATCTGACCTTCACAGTTCCATCATTTCCCTTCCTTAGCATGTGGTAGCTAGTCTCTCCAGAGCTTACCTTTGCTTCCCTCCTTTCCTGCATGCCCTAGAGAGACGAGACCAATTTCCCCCACCTTGACTCTGGACCTCTGCTTACTTTTCCCAACAGAATGAGTGAAAGGCTGTTCCAGGACTCCCATGTTCAGTCCAAAAGATGACTGGCAGCCCCTACTTTCTTCCTCTTGTTCCCAGCCACCAAGCCAGGAGACACACATACCTTGTGGTAAAGGACAGGGAAAGAAAACCCAAGTGGCACAACATTCAACCCCAGCTGAGCTCCCAGCCACTGCCAGCATTCCTGCCAGCCAGCTTATTCCAGCAGTGGGAGGGTGTCCCCTGGTGTTCCAACTCCAGTTGACTGCTCTCTGAAAGTGTCCCAGGGAATAAACAACCAGCCCAGTGACATGGGCCCAGGCAGTCTACAAGCATCCTGAGAATAATAGGAATAATAGGAGTTTGCTGGGGTTTTTTTTCTTTCAAGGCACTAAATTTGGGGTAGTTTGCTCTGTAGCAATAGATTATGTCTGCCATGTCTAAGACTGGCTTAAACAATATTCTCTGTAACCTGTTAATTCCACACTGTGTTTGTGTGGGCATGTAAGCCACATTAAGCAGTTTACTTCAGAAAGGAAGTCCTACCTCTCACTGCTCAGAAAACACTAACACACAAACCATGCAGCCTCTAGAGGCTCCATGATGAATTCTGGAGGACTTGGTCAACAGTACCAGGGGAGAAAATGAAAGAGGAAGTTTGCTATGGAGAGGTAAGGACAGATGTAAGAAGAACAAGAGTTTGGGGCCCTCAGTTGGGTCAGGCATGGGAAGAATGTGGCATTATTCCTGAGGGTCTGGTATCATATGTGATGCAGAAACTACTATATCTTTGCTCCTTGAAATTCAATTACATAGAACATTTGAGAAACTCTTCCTTAACCAGAATGTTGGGATCATCAAACATTTTATATTTGGGAGCTAACAGTTGTACACATGGACATAAAACTCCATCTCTCATAGCCTTATTATATAGTCTACTATTGATTCCAGATGAAGAAAACTGAATTAGGACTATGAAACACATTGTTTCTTTTTCAACTGTTAAAATACCACCTTATTCTAAGCAGAAATCCTCAGCATCATATCTGTGCCATGACTAAATGTTTATCTTTGTCAAGTACCACATTAAACATGCTACA
Organism: Glaucomys volans; assembly: GCA_020662805.1. Classification (NCBI taxonomy): domain Eukaryota; kingdom Metazoa; phylum Chordata; class Mammalia; order Rodentia; family Sciuridae; genus Glaucomys; species Glaucomys volans. Next base: position 387,742 of record JAJEJO010001146.1, on the reverse strand, counting down.
TATATTCAGAGTTTTCCTTCCTAACTCTGTGAAGTTGGCATTTTCTTCATTGTACAAAGGAGAAATGGAAGAATCAAAAGTTATAAAGATGGTACATTTTATGGCTATAATTTATGTCCTGACTTGTTCAATCTCAAATCTTTGTTCATAAGAAGTTGGCTATAATGCCCCTGTTATGATCTGAACTGTTTCCCAAAAAATTTGTTTGCTGAATTCTAACCCCCAGTACCTCAAAATGTGACTATATTTGTAGATAGGGCCTTTAAAGAGGTAATTAAAAACAAATGAGGTTTTTAGGTCAGTCGCTATCCAATCTGATTGTTGTCCTTACAGGAAAAAAAGATTGGGAAATAGACACACACTGAAGAAGGACCATGTATAGACACAGGGAGAAGGTGGATGGTTGTAAGCTGCAGAGAGAGGGTTAGAAGCATATAATCATGGTTTGGGGGGTGCTCTAAAGAGGAACCACGAAGGAGCCTTATGATGAGGGATGAGTTCTGTATCAAAATTGTGACTACATGAAGAGACACATGATAAAATTCCATGGATCCTCCCACACAAATATATAACAAATGAAATCTGAATAATCTCTGTGAATTGTGCCTATGTCAATTTCCTGGTTTTGAAATCTTGTTGGAGTAAAGCAAGATGCCAACGTGGGTAGAGGTGGGGCGTAGGGTGCACAGGCTCTCCCTGTACACATCTTTGCAACTTTCTATGAATCTATAATTATTTTAAAATAAGGAGTTTAAATTTTTTATAAGAAAAGAGAACAATCCTGCCTATTCTTTGATCTTAAACTTTTGGCCTATAGAACTCTGTGCAAATAAGTGTCTGTTTTTTAAGATATCCAGTCTTTGGTACTCTGTTACAGAAGCCCTAGCAAACTAATACAGTCCCTAAGAAAGATGACCCAAAGTCCAGCACAGAAGTTCAAGTGCTTCACTTCCTCAAAAAGGGACCATGTGCTCTGACCTTGGACATTTTTCAAAGCTCCGTTCTCCAAACTTTTTTTTTTTTTTTACATCTAAATATATGTAAGTAGAGTACATAGCAAATATGTGTGTATTTTAATGAACAAATATAAATTGAACATTTTGTAGTCATCACCTAGGTGAAGAACACTGCCGGCTGGTACCCTGGAAGGTTCCCACTGCATCTCCCATTACTGTCTGAATTTTATTTAAGAAGCAGCAAAAACAGAAAGAATTAAAAGTCCATAAGAAATGGAATTGTTTAGGCTTCTAGAAGGAGTCAATATAGGATGAACATATCAACTGACTCAGAGGGGCTCACTGAGTGACCATGGAGGACAGCGGTAGATGGTCACACCATTCTCTGAGTCCAAAAAGTCCAGATTCCTTTCTCCCTCCAGAGGGAACCAGAGGTGTCTGCCTTGTTAGAAAATTTATTCTATATTAAGCTGGTCATCATGTATAAAGTAGAGAAGAGATGGTCTAGATATCCTTACTTGGCTAAGTGGTTTAACAAAGAATTTTACTGCTCCTAGAATTTATCTTGCCTAGATTCTTGCTGTTTAGGCATCTGCTCTACACACCAAACTGTCTTAACTTACTGATGAATCCTTTGTTTCTTGCCCTCAGAAGAAAACTACTAGAATATGACTATTCTTTTCTTATGTCAAGTGGGCAACAAGTACAGCATTCCTTGACCAGCTAAAGACGAGAGTCTTCATGAACTTAGCCACCTTTGCAACAGAGCTCTCCCAATGTAAATGAAGTGGACTCCAGCTGTGCACTCCATGAATGGGCACCTTCTGCTGTTGATGGCAACCGCTGCCATTCAGAGAGCAAAGGTACTCTTATGCATGAATGCTTCATGCCCCAACATGCAGAGAAACTGTGCACCAAGAATGGGTGACCCCTTGGATAAGGTGATCTTGGGCAGCATGTGAGACAACCTGAGCTTGCATGCAAACACAGAAGATACCAGCAGAGCAGGTAGAGCTGCTTCTCAAAGTCCTGGTCACTTGGAAAGCGTCATGAGAAACAATGGTTCTAGATTATAGATAGTATATCCAGCATTTCTATAAAATATTCAAATATGCTTGATGGCCACATGGATGCAAGCATAAAATCACTTTTCCTTTTTGTCCAGGGTTCTTACCTGTTATAGAGAAGAATGTCTGGTTTCCAAATCTGGCCATCTGGAAAACGAACAGTCTTCACGCCAGGATATTCTGACATATTCCATTGTAAATAGTGATCTGTCCAAGACTGGCACACAGACAATGACATTAGCAGCACTTTGTTTCCTGGCCTACTGTTATTTCTTGTAAGAGATTATTAGGTATATTCAAAGCAAAAAAGAGTTCCAGACATCTATTTACATAAACTGAGTTGCTATCTATACAATATTAGGCAACTGAGAATTAAATAAATCCTTCCAAAATGATCATGAATAGCATAAAAATCACATTTAATGTTCTGCTGTCACCATGACCACATTCAGATGGTAACATTAAAGCTAATTCCAACCCACTGCATGCCCCTGAGCCGCCTCCTCCCACAGTGATGGGTTCCTTCTAGCCAAATGAATAACTGTTCTTCTTTCCAAGTTTTCATTCTAAGGACATTTTGAAAAAATAAATTTATTTATTTCAACTGGAATAAAAATCAGGCTGTGGAAATTTATTTATTTCCATTTATTTCCATGCTGTACACCATTTATTTATTTCCATGAAACAATACTGTGCAGCTACATGGGAGACTCTCAAAACTTCTAAGGGCACATTTCAAAATTCATATTGCTATGGTTGCAATGACAATGCTTCTAACACCAGGACCTGACAATACCAGGTCCTGGACCTGGACAGTGAGACACAGTCAGTATAGGAGGATGCAGGTGAGGACTGAGGAAGTATTCATAGATGCACAAACTCAGGATCAGGACTTAATTTATATTCCTGAGTGTCTTGCATAGATAGAGGAAGGCTTATGCCTGGGGTTCTCCATCTCAGGACCAGGTGCTCATCAGCCCTTCTTCCTGAGGCCAAGCTCTATTGGGACCATACAGATGGGACCCCTGCTCCACATCACTGTCACAAAACCAGCACTCTACCCACCATGGTGTCTTAAGGCTGGGAGGCGTGGACCTGCAGATCCTACAACTGCAGCCTAATCAGGCCTCATTCTGTTTTCATTTCCCCTGGGACCACTCATGTTCTGGAGCAGACTTGCCAATATTTAGAAAGGTACATGATACAACACCTCCAGCTGGTACCAAGGCAGATGTCCCATAATCAAACACACTGTTAGTTTTGCTCTGAAACTTACTTACATATTTACACTGAGAGACAAACAAATGCTTCAATTGCACATCAATTTCAATTTGATTTCAGATCAAATGAATTTGATGCAAGGTTACAAAAACATCAAGAGAAGTGGGGGAAATGAATTTCCAGAACTGTTGAGATTCAGGAATTGCAGATGAGGCATTGTGGGTTTACAGCTATTAGAACTGGCAACAGGGACCCAAGGACATGTCCCAGACAACTGACCAGACTCTGGGAAGGGCAGGCAGTATATGGAAAGGTTATTTGTGAGCTGGATCCATCTGAAGTCAGATAGGAGCGGGTACCGAGGTGAGTAACATCATTTTACAGTCAAGGACCTCAGAGAATGAGAACATGCTAGCAAATATCACTGGGAAGCCTGGTCTGTGGTATTTAGGACTGAGAAGTGCCCTGCTGAAGTCTCTAATTAGATGAGGGCTATTGAGAAGGGTGTGGGAGGGGAACAGTGAGGAAGGGCTGGTCTTGTTCAAGTTGTTTTCTAGGAGCACCTGGGTGCCACCAAAGGGTGTCTGCTGCAGCCTGACCTTTCTCAGGACCCTTGGTCCTGTGCTCATCTTCATTTCTCTCCTCACTCTAGGCACAAATTTCTTCCATACCAATTTCTATGCTTTCTTTACCATTATCTTATATCTCACCCTGGGATGTGTCTCTGGTTTGAACACTGATTATTACAGAGCCAATTGTGACAACTATTATTAATGTTGATCAGGGCCCTAGAAATCCAGGAATTGCTCTGAGAGTTTAGCAGAAGTTATAGGCAAGCACTGAACACTTCCATGTGCTGAAACAATGGCCAGAAGTTGGAGGGGCGTTAGGGAAGGAAACCACTAGATTGAGCAAACTTAGACCTATCTAAAGGCTCCAAGCCAGGCTGCATGCTGCCTCCCCAACACTCCACACCTCCTCCTCCTTGTGCATATCCAACCATGTATACCCCACAGGTTCATTGCCTCACCAGGTGGCAGCAAAGCATCATGTGCATGTCCATGTTCACCACAATCCAAGAAAGTCAGCACAATCACTATTCTTATTTACAAGAGATGGAGGCTCAGAGAACTGTATCTTTGGAAGCAGTCACTGGGTCAGAACTCAATTGCATGATCTCAAGAAAAGTGATCTCTGCACTGTCTCAGAGCTGGTTCTTCTAACTCAATCTGTGTACTGACAAGTCTGCCCCCAAGACAGCATGGACTGCATGTTGTCTCTGAAGGTGCTCACCAACTGCTCATTGCTGCTCTCCCTTACTCCAAAGCCAACCTGACCCAAAGGAAGAAAGGGGGAGCTACAGGGAGTTTGGGAATCAAACAGCCCTGGTTTGCACCAAGCTTCTGATAGACTATTGCTGTGTGAGCTTAAATAGGTGAATCACACTTTCTGAGCTGCAACTTCTTCGTATATATGCAGCCTCATAGCCTGGTAAGAATGCAATGAGATCATGTGTTGCAGCAGCAAGTAAAAATCCTAGTAGGCAAGTGATAAATGATGATATTAACAAAAGAGAGAAAGAGACTCCCCCATTATACAAAATCCTACAGGATGCTTGAGCTGTGGCCAAAGATGGAGAAGAGGGAGGGCCAAATGATGCTGGGAACTAGAAGGAACTTTCTGCTGCCTACATGGGTTTTCTATGAAAGATGTGGAATAAGGCCTGTCAACAGTCGAGTTTCAGAAATAGGTTGTTTATTCTCTCAAAACATTTTCTTCCAATTAGAGGCTAGGTCTGTGGAGGCACAGGGCAACATCCCTGCAGACAACACCGGCACATTTTCCATATGATGGCACCTGGAAAGGAGCACCAGGGAACCTGGAGATGCAGTGCTCCTGATGTTCCCAAATGATAGAATTCAATGTTCCTTCTCTCCCTCTGTGGGATTTCTTCTCATTAAATCTTCAAGAGAAGAGGATGCAGGATTGTAAGTGGGATGTGCAGTGAGCAAGGAGCTGTTGATCTAAAAGGCACAACAGGAGTCCAGATTCTTCCATGACTCCAACACCTGGGCCCTATAAGAGCTTATCTCGACTGAAAGGAGACTTTTTGGTGTATGTGTGCATACACACTGGCATGAAAATAGATGGAGGGAAGTTCTCTTCACTTTAAAAAATATATCCTGGCCGGGTGTGGTGGCACACGCCTGTAATCCAAGTGACTCGGGAGGCTGAGTCAGGAGGATTGCGAGTTCAAAGCCAGCCTCAGCAACTTAGCGAGGCCCTAAGCAACTCAGTGAGACCCTGTCTCTAAATAAAATACAGAATAGGGCTGGGGATGCGGCTCAGTAGCCAAGTGCCCCTGAGTTCAATCCCTGGTTAAAAAAAAAATATATATATATATATGTATATATATATATGTACATATATATATATTATGGTATAGTAAGAAATATATTTGGTTTTCCTAACCCTTGCCATTCCCCAAGTGCTAGGAGCATCTTTTGTGAAAGAGGTCCTCTGGACCATACCTGAGTTTATACTGATGAAATGACTTAGGTTTAGGCCTGTAGGTAGCTTCAGGATGGGGGCTGATCTCCAGAAAGATGAACAACATGATTAAAGGGTTGGAACTTTCAATTCCATCTCAACCTCATCTCCAGGAAGGTGTGGTAGGTTGGAGACAGGGAACACTCTTGAACAGCAAGATTCAGAGAACTTCTGGTTTGGGGCTGTGGACACTGGGATGCAGGGGGATGGCACACCCAGAGAGGTCACAGAAGCTCCTCACACCTCCCTATCCTTTGCCCTATTTCTCTTCCATTGGGGTGTTCCTGAGATGCATCCTTCAGAATAAACCAGTAAACTTAGGTGTTCACCTGAGAACTATGAGCTGATCTAAAAAATTGTTGAATCTGAAGTGAGGGAGGATTGTAGGAACACCTGAATGTATAATCAGCCAGGTGGAAGTATGGGTGGCCTGAGCACCCCATTTGCAGCAAGTGTCTGAAGTGGGGGCAGTCTTGTGGGACTGAGCTCTTCAGCTTGAGGGTTCTGATGCTAAATCAAGGCAGACAATGTCAGAAATAAATTAAATTGTTGAACACCCAGCTGGTGTTGGTGAGTTGGTTGTTGCTGTTGAAAAAGACACCACATATTTGGAGTCAGAAAATGCCACCTAATCGTATTTTTGACAACCCTTCCAATCAACTATTTCAATTTCAAAGAAGGAAAGTGAGCCTCCTTTCATCTCTTGCCTCTGAAACTTCCCAGTGAGATATAATGATTGAATCACCCCACCCCAATTCTCCGGATGCAATCAAGGTCCTAAGCAGGTCACTAGCTGGCTAAACTCTGAGTCTGATATGCTGCATTTCAATGTGTCAGAGACAATAAATGCAGAAATTAAAAAGGTAAACATTTTAGAAATAATTTCGTTTACAATCTACATTCTATGACAAAAATGTTATTAGTACCATAATTAGAATCAGGAGGCTAAAAATAAAGAATAAACAAAGGAAGGCTGGAAAATCAAAAGAGTAGAATGAGCAAGATATCAATATAAGACAGAGTTTTAAAAAGCAAATGCAAGTCTCCTCAGATACTGAAATGGCTGCTGTCATGTCTTCTCATACATGAAATCAGGTTAGGTCTGATAGGCCTCCCAAAGTGATAAAACAATTACAGAGACCATATACCAACTGCTTCCTCCTAGGAATATGAAGAGGTAAATAAAGAGATCAGCAACTTCGTATTCCTTCAGGTTATCTGAATAATCTGAAAGTCAGACAAAATCAAGGACAACTGGGAGAAAGGATAATAAAATCAACAAACTGTAGGTCAAAGAGAATTTAATTAATTTTTTTTATTCTTCTGCCTCTTCCATATTGCATGTATAGAAAAATCTATCATTTGCAGAAATTGACCTCAGAGTTTAAACACCCTGGATAAAAAGTTATGTGGATTCAGATTTTTAGAACAGGAATTCAGCAACATAAAACTGTGAAAGATAAAAACCCATGGCTCAGAGCCATTTCCTTGAATCTCTGTTTACCTCCTGCCCACATTTCTGCTTTCCCTAGGAATGTTGCCCTGTCTGCCTTCAATATCGAGCTTTGGTTCCTGTACATGTCCACTATGCAGACTGGGTCAGGCCAGGCTGCTCACTGTTGATGAAACACAAGAACAAGGACCATTTAGAAATGGTCTCAGGGAAGCTTCCAAGCTTGCCCTGGGTGACACTGAAATCTCCCAAGTTCATGCTGTGACACATAAGAGCACCACAGCTTCTAGACTGAAGCACTTAACTGGGGCCAGGGACACAGAGGCACAGGTTTTGGTTTTATAACTGTAAAAGTTTGTTTTAAACCCAAGATTCTTGAGACACCTTAAAAATTCAGTTGCAGCAGTTTCATAGTTCCTTCATCATCTACAGGTGCCACTTCCAAAATAAATGTCATCATTCAGCTTTATAAGTGCACATGTCATAGGGATTGGCTTTCAATATGGCAGGTACTTGAAAATAAGTAATAATGATGTAATAAGTAAAATAAGTAAAATAAGTCAATTAATGATGGAAGTAAAGTTAATAAGTAAAATAAGTCAATTAATGATGGAAGGCCAGTGGTCCCAGATCTTCCTGTCTAGAGGAGTCTGGGACTTCCCCTGTCTCCCATTAGTATAAAAGAGGATTGCTCCTACCTGTGACCTCCTCTGTCCTTCCACCAGTCTGTCCCCTGCAACAATCTCTAGGAACCACTTGGTCTTGCTATGTCAAACTTTTCTACGGTTTTCTGACTTAAAAATCAATCATCAATTAGCACATAACTGCACATATTTATGGAGTGGAATGTGATCATTCAACACATGTATACAATATGTAATGATCAAATCAAAGTAATTAGCATTTCCATCTCCTCAAACATTTATCATCTCTTAGTCGTTAACCTTTCCTTAAATGTGTTAATTACACAGCCTGATTGTAAATGGCTGAAAGTGAAAACTGGGTCTCATACATTTCTGGCTTGCCCTCACATGGCCTCATTCAGTATTTTCCACATGGTAGGTGCTCCCAAAGGTGAGTTGAATAGGTAAAGGAGATTTTTTTTTTTTAAATGAAGCTGCAGATGCTTCTGCAAATGCAAATATTAATTAGAAATAAGCTGGGCTTCAAAGAAATTTAGAGGTCTCTGGTGACATCCACCAAAGCAAAGATGTTTATTTATGGAGCACCTGAACTCAATACAGTAAATAATAATCCAGTTTTTTCCTGGAAACCAATAGCCTGTAAAATATTGCCCTATCATATACACTGCTGAGAACCAATGACTTAGAGCTAAGGTAGGTGGGCATGAGGGAGAGAGATCTGTCTGTGGCACTTGTTTCTCTCTTTAAGAAAACTGTCAATAACAGCTCTGTTCCTTAGAGGACGTGGGGAGAGCATCTGCACCATCCCCCAGGTTGCCAGAGCTTGACCTTGTACCACAGTATCCCAGAGTTACATGGGTGTTGGCTGTATGTCGTATTGTAATAGCTTAGTCTGCTCCGGTTTCACAGAGTTCTGGCAAGGCAGTGGGCTAGCTGATGAGGGTTGTAACAGTGAACAAATCCAGCTAGAGCCCTGCCCTCCTGGTGCACACATGCCAGTGGAGGCAAGGCAAGGAACTTGGAGGCTAAGAACAAACACAGTGAATAGAAAATATGATGCCTGATGGTGAGAAGTGCTTTGGAGGAAAAACTGAAGCAAAGTAAAGGGAATATAGAGGGGATTGGTATGTAAATAAGTGATAGAGCACTTGCCTAGCATGTGCAGGACCCTGGGTTCAACCCCCAGGGTTCAACCCCTCAAAAGAGTGAGTGGGACAGAGTGGGCTGGAGGCAGCAGGGAGGGTTTGCAGCAATACACAGGAGCTCAGGAAAGATGTACTGAAAAAAGTTATATTTAGAAAGAGACCAGTAAGAAGTGAGGGAGCAAATCAACTGATTCTTAAAAGTCTTCCAGGCAGAGAGAGAACAATAAGTGCAAAGGCCCTGAGGTGGGCATGTGTTTGGATAATGTGTGCATTACTTATCAAGAAGGCAGGAAACATTGCAAGGAAAGAGGGAAGAAGGGATGGGAAAAGAAGTAAAGTCCAACCAGGGAGGGAATCAAAGATGACTTTAAGGCACTTTAGCTCTTAAGTTGCACAAGGATGCAGAGACCCCTGGAGAGATGAGCCTGGGAGGCATGTGACTAACCTTCATTTTATCTTAAAGGATTACACTGGCTACTATGTTGAGAATAACCATCATTAGAGGAGGTAAGCACGCACAGGAAGACTGGCCAGGAGACTCCACAATAATGGAGATGAGCCATGATGCCAGTTTAGACCAGGGTGGAAGAATGGTTTGATGTGCAGGTTTAGATCCTGGATCTGTTTAGAATGAATCAAATGTGAGATGTGAAAGACTTGAGTTAAAGGTGATGCTGAGGTTTCTGTGTTGTACAGATGGATAAACAAGGCTGCCATTTACCCAGACGAGGGTGACTGTGGAAAGAGGCATGGAATGAGAACAACCCACAGATACCATTATGAAGGGAGAGGTAGTGGGGACAACTGTTAAAGGGATGCTCTCAGCAGGTGACAGGGGATGGGACATGTCCACTAGGGGAAGGGCTGGCCTTTCAGGACAGAACAAATTATGCATCCCAAGAAAAAGGAAGGAAGCTAGAATAGGTGAGCACAAGAAAAGAGATGGGATGTACCTACTGAAGCATACTGCTTTAAATGCTGTGTGGGGGGAACTTCCAAAGACTCCACCCTACTCATTATGGGTAGTTTCTGCAAGGGGTCTCATGCATAGCTTAGTGCACCTCTGGGACACCTAGCAGATGGCTTTAAGCAGATCTGTTTTCTCTCTCTCAACTATGCCTGCTTTCCCACAGACTCACCTGGGAATACCATCAGCCCTCACTTCTACTTCTCCCCGCCGCCTCCCCGACTTTACAAAAAAGGATTCTTCTCACTTAACTCTTACCTTGGGACACTGACCCAAGAACCAACAAAGGTTCATCTGCAGTTGTCTCTGTGTATGAATTATCTTAAATACCAAGTGATGAATAATTTCAAAGGCCAAGCGTGTTTTAATCCTTCAATTTTTTGCTTTCAATAAAAAGGAAGAAGAAACTAATCAAGTTGCCAACTGATGCATTTGATGGAAACAATGTTATTTTTGGCATATAATCTGGAAGAAGTTCAAAAAATGGAATAACATTGTTTTAACAAAACGCCTTTCATTACCAACTCAAGATGTTGCTGCATCTATTAACAAAACAAAGAACTGATGGTGGCAACTGTATTGTTCTCTTCTGTATACAAATGAGAGAATCACCTGCAAATACTAAAATTAATTTAAAAACAAACCTCCATCTTAATACAGATGTGAATTTCCAATATAAAAAGTATTTAATATTATGCATTAAAATTTGTACCAATAAAAACATGCCAATAATAATAGCAATCTCAAGTCAATTCTGAAGAACTTTTTAAACACTTATGGTCTGAAGGGATAAATTCTATGAAACATTTACATTTCTCAAATGTAAGGTATAGTGATTAATAAAAGTCTTTCAAATATAAAATTAGTTTGCATTAGGACAAACCCCTACATGAAAAGCATAATAGAAATGCAAATGCAAGGAGATAAAAGGAATATGTGAAACTTTAGACAGAGAAAGAAGGGTTTGTTTATATTGTTTTCAAAGGAGTGATATGGACACAGAGTTATGGTATTAAGATTCCATGTGAAATCGAGACTAACAATTTTGTTTAAATTTCAATATTTAAAATTCGATGGCATCATATTACCTGTAATTAATTGAATTTAGATTAGAATCATAGACATCAAGTTAAAAATCCAGGATTAGAAAATAAATTGAGTATTCCTTATCCAAAATACTTGGGAACTGCTTCAGATTTTGGAGTTTTTTGAATTTTGTTATATTTGAATAGATTTTGCTGGTTGAGGATCCCTAACTGAAAAATCTAAAAACTAAAAGTACAAAATCTGAAACAGTTTGAAAGTCATGTCAGAGATCAAAAAGTTTCAGATTTTAGAGCATTTCAGATTATGGATTTTAAGATTAGAGATGCTCAAACTATATTGTCTTTAGAGATTCTTGCAGAAGTCACTAGAGCATGAAATGTGAAGACTTACAACACAGAACCCCTCAGACTGAGTCAAACATGCATCTTTAGTGGGTGCAGAGAACAGGGAGTGGTTACAGTGCAGATCAGGACCATCTAAATGCAGCCCTGCATCTTATTATTTTTCTTGCCTGAAGTGGATTTGAAATGTCCCCAAATCACCCAGTAGTACAATAATACAAGCACGCATCAAGTCCTGCTGTTATTCAGTATTGAATATTCAATTCCAACCTAAAGGACTCTCTAAACCAGCAATTGACAGTCTGCAGCATGACACTCTAGCATTTGTTGTTGGCAGGTGTGGAGTCAGGGGTGACAGCCCAGGCTTTTCTCACAGAACCTCTGCTTTCCCTGGGGATCAAGCACATGCATCCCAGAAGCATGAGTAGGCAGACACAGAAGCAAGGATGCCACTCTCTTAACTTACCATTTGCAGCCAAATATTGGTGGTTAAAACTTGGTTCTTCTCATCCTAAAAAAGAAAAAAAGATCAATTAAAGAAAAGAAGAAACAAGAAAAAGGGGGAAAAAAGCAGCATAAATATGGTTTATATACTTTACAAAAGGAGGACTGATACAATTATTCAGTAGGAATCTGACCATTGGGATCACTGTTGTGTGTGCAAATTAGAATGCACCAAGCACTTCCAAATCTATGCCAGCCGCATTTCCCCAGAGTTAAGCTTTTCTATTTATTCTGAAGTAATACACATTTATTATAGAGCACTTACAAAGGACAGCAGAGTATAAAGAAGGAAATTAAAATTGGGCAGTCCTACCAACCAGAAATGATGTCTGCTAAGGACTTTGCTATTTATCTTTTTTATGATTTACATACTTTAAAAATTGGGTGCAAATTTTAATTTTTAAAGGCACTTTTATAGCTAGAATTTATATACTTTTAAACAAATATAAATATATAATGCTTCCCTCCCCAAGAAAGCATGTGCCTGTGTCAAAGAGCCCCATCATATGTTGAAGGTGCTGATGGGCTATAGCTCTGCCTCATCCCTGTGGGTCTGGATCTTCTCTTATATTCTACCTGCTCAAGCAACATGTCAGGCCCCTGACACACACCTGCAAAGTAAATCTTATATAGGTGAGTAAACTAAGGGTCAGAAAAGTGAGGCAAATTTAAAAAGGAGCCCCTCACACTGGGATATGTCTGACTCCAGGAACCAGTTTTCTACATTTCCAAAATACCTATCTGAATGGGGGATCCAGCAGGGCCTCAAGTCTGTGCATCAGTCAGTGAACCCAGCATAGTGCATCAACTGTGGTTTTGTTCAAACACCAAGCATCTACTATAGTTTGGATCATAAGTATCCCTCAAAGGCCTGGAGCTATAGGAGGTGTTGGAGCTTTTAAGAGGTGGGGTTAGGTGGCCTTTAGGCCATTCGGGGATTGCCCTTGAAGGGGACAGTGGGCCTTTAGCCCCTTCCTCTTCCTCTCTTTCAGTCCTGGCAGCTCTGTGAGCAGGTCTTCTCTGCCACATGCTCCTGCCACAATGAGCTTTCTTGCCACAGTTCCAAAAGAAGCAGCTAACCAATCATAGATGGAAACTTCAAAAACCATGAACCAAAATGTACCTTTTCTTTTTGTAGGTTGATTACCTCAGGTATTTGTTACAGTGATGGAAAGTGGACTAATAAACCACATAAGGAAGAGTCTAGTCAAACTGAGACCTCAAGTTCCTGTAACAGGAATTACATGGCCTTACTCACTAATGGGCAATCACCAAAAACAGGCCCAGTGGCAGAAAGCACATAGCATCTGCCAGGGTGTGGTCAGCAGGTATAGAGGCAAATAAGAATTGAATGCTGCTTCTCATTAAAATAAAAATGTGCTACACATGTTGGCAGGGACACTGACACACAGCAACCCGTGCCCCACTGCAGCTCACCTGCTAAAGGACCTTCAAGGGTAAGATGGGTGGGGTTGGGTAGATACCAGAGAGAGAGGATACTGCTGCCTGGGGACGGACATAGGATGGTATCTCAGAGGGTTCCAGGACAGGGGATATGCCCAGGAGAAGCTGAGAGTTCTGTTACAAAGGAAAGACATTTCCTTTTCCAAAACAAAACAAGCCAAGATATTTTCATGGTAAAAACTTGTATAGCTTACAGTTCTCCGTGTTCCATACTAGGAGCCATATGTTCAAACTGCACATGTGCTCAGTTCCAGTTCAGTCTCCAATAGTATTGGGAAGCACCATTAAGCTCCTCAGCACATGTATCTGCTGCCTCAACTTATTAAGCCACTGTTGTTTTTAATGGACTTAGAATTAGCAAGGGTTCCACATTTAGGTGCCTTTTCTTCTTTTAATTGCATTTGTGTCTTCCTCTCCTGAGAGGAAGGCTTCTGCGGTTTGGGAGCTCAATTACTACCAATCTAATTAAAAGGCTTTTTTCTTTCCAGCATTCAAACGGAAACCTCATTAGAGTGACACTGGATTTCTGTACTGGGTGGCAGCATGGGACCTAAGTACAGCGTTTCAATCTTTAATCAACAACAAGCAGCAGCCAGCCGCCACCTGACAGAGCAGCAATGCCAAGGCGGGCCCTCCACTGAGGCTCCAAAGGAAGCCTGCAGGAGTCAGAGGGTTCCATTCTCCACATGCATCTCCTTCCTCCCTTCACTGGCTCGGGGCACACACTGGCCAGGTGACAAGGTCTCACACTCTCTCCCACTTGCAGTGTGCAATATGCCGACCCATGTATGCACACATATGTGCACACACACAATCTGTCCTCTGCTCACCTCCACATGGGGTTTTCTGAACACAACTATGATCAGCTCACCCTCTTTCAACTTCACTGAACAAAGAATCAAATCAAAAATCCTTTATGCAGTGCACAAGCCTTTTCTATGTGGTCCAGCCAGCTTTCATTCATTCATTTATTCATCTGTTTGTTCATTCATTCACCCAATAAATATTTATGGAGCACTTCCTATTTCAAGCAGTACGCTGGCCTGATATGACAGTGGGATTTGAACATCGTTCCTGAATTCCTGGAGGATACAATGGGGGGAGCTTGCCAAGGTTCCATTCAAGTGGAAAACAGCATCCCACAGGTACCCCAGGGTTGGTAATTAGCAAACAGTGCAGTCTCTGTGTCTTAGCTTGTTTGGGATGTTTTAACAAAACAATATAAACGGAGAGGCTTTTAAGCAAGAGGAATTTATTTCTCAGAGTATGGAAATGCAAGTCTGAGATCAAGGTCTGGTATAGTTGAATTTCGCTGTCTGGTGAGGGCCTGCTTCCTGGTTTGTAGGTGGCGATCTTCTGCCTGTGTCTTCACACAGTGGAAGGCGTGAGTCAGCTTTCTGGGGTCTCTTTTATAAGGGAACTAGTCCCATCCATGAGGAAGTCACCCTTATGACTGAATCACCTCCTAAGAACCCCACCTCCTAATATCATCCTGTGGCTTAGGATTTCAACATATGAATGGGGAGGCACAAATATTCAGACCATAGCACTCTGAAAATGGTTTTCAGTAATTCCAGATCCACCATGTGGCTATAACTGCCTTGTCCACACTGGACAAGCAATGGAGAAGCAGAATCCATGTGGGCAGAAGAATCTCTGGGCTCTAATCTCAGCTCCCGAGTCAGTAAGCATTTGGATTCTTTGGGTTTCAGTGTTCTTTCCTGGGAAATGGGAATGATAACAGCTTCCCTATGTGCCTCCCAGAGCCAGTGGCATTAAGGATATCACCACCCAATTTGTGAAATGCCACTCAGCTTTAGCAGCTGTTACTGTGCAGTTGCTTGCCCATGGATCTCTCCTGGAAACACAAGCTCCTATCTGCCTTGAGGGCTCAGAAAGAGCCCACCATGGAAGCAAAGGTCGGTGAAGCACCATACCCTGGAGTCAACTGGCCAGACTCTTCTCACTCTTTTTTAATCCGAGCACTGTGCTGAAGAGCACACTTTGATTTATATGAACACGCTTTTAAAAAATCAATCTTTCTGAATAATTGTGTATCTGATTTAAAGTCCAACTGTTCTGATGATGTGCTATCTTGCATTCTTACAGCAACTATTCTTTTGGAAGTTATGGAAAGCATTATTCAACATTATTTCACTGCTTTCATTGCTTCTGAGTAGATGCTGAGAAAAATAAACACATAACAATAGATCTAACCATGTCTAAATTCTTGTTTGCAGGGAAGACCACTGGATGGTATAAATTCACATTTTTGTAGCACTGTATAGTTTATAACAAGGATGGCTTCTTTTATCCAACTTAATCTTTACACCAACCATATTTTTATCCTAGTTTTACAGAATAATAAACTGAGAGTCTATGGTTTTTTCTGTGTCAGCGACATATTAAGTCTGACAAAAGACTGATAGAGGAAGAAATAAACTCCTACAAATCAATCAGAAGAAAGGCAGACAATCCAACAGAAAAATGGGCAAAAGATGAACAAGCACTTTACTAAAGAGAATTTCAATAAGTGCTATCCGAACAAGCACAGCAAACCTTTAAACAGAGCTTTAATTCTTGCAAATGTCATATACAGACACACATGTGCACACTGTGTAACCAACCCTCTAAGGCCAAGTGGTATCTCAGCTAAGCTAGAACTATTGTTTTTCTCATTCAAAATGAAAGTTATTAATTTTAGTTGTCTCTGTTCTGTTTGAATGCTTTGCTGCAAGCATATATTACCTTTATAACTGAGGGGGGAAGGTAATGCATGAATAATCAATTGCAGAACAAAACAAACTCCTAACTCTTACATTTAAAAGTAAAAGCTGAGATCCTACCTCTTATTCTTCGAGCTGTACTCTCATGTTCTGAACCACGATGTTATCCCAACGCCTATGCACTTTGATCATGAGAGTGGAAAAGAGTTTCCTTTGGTATTTGTACAGGGCAGAAGTTCTCAGAGCACAGTCTGGGAACACATGGGTTTCTGAGAGGAAGACCTTACTCCTTTTTGATCAGTGACTCAAAACTTTTGTCACTGGGACTAGGGATGTAGTTCAGTGGTGGAGGTCATGTCTAGCAAGCATGAGGCCTGTGTTTGATCCAGAACCACAAGATGGGAGAGAGAGAGAGAGAGAGAGAGAGAGAGAGAGAGAGAGAGAGAGAGGAGAAGGGAGGGGGAGAGAGAGAGAGAGAAAGAAAGAGAGAGAGAAAGGAAGGAAGGAACGGAGGGAAAAGAAAAGAAGAGAAAAAGAAAAGAAAAAGAAAGAAACTTTCCTCATTGGAAATTATTTTCTCCTTTCTCCCTCCTTTCCTTATGAACATTCCTTGGAGCTCTGCACAGCCTGCTGGACATAGCAGATCAGCCGTAGAAGTAAATAAGAAAATCTAGATATCTTCTATTAAGTAAGGCATTAAGGAGATTTACAAAATAATAAAACAAGTTCCGCCCCAGAGTAAATGTGTTAAGTTGGGAAAATATAGGGGTTTTTTTTCATAAATTACTTTTTCTGTTAGCATGTAATAAGTTTATTGTCTTTTTAAATGAATGAACTATAAAAGTTTTCTTAGTTTTTCTTTCTAACTTGATAAATATTGATAGATGAACACAAAATTTGGGGCATCCTTGATAACCTTTAAGAAAGTAAAGGAGTCTTGAAACCTAGAAGTTTGAGAGTCACTGGCATAGGTCTTGGCATTCCTGAGAGACCCTGGTCTCATACCTCAGGGCCTGGCCCTTGCAGAGTACAGAGAACCTCTCCCTCCCTACACTTACTTTGAGGCTGCTGGGGCATGTGTCCTAGAGGGCAATGTGAAAAGTCTAGGTAGACCTGGGCTTTGCTATTCACTTACTGGGTGAACTAGGGGTGGCTCCTGCGTTTGTCCAAGGCTCAATTTCCTTATTAGCAAAGGGTGATTCCTGTCTCTCCAGTATCTTTTGCAAGAATTCCATAGATAACAAAGAAACATGCCTAAAATATAGTAAAGCTCTCCACCATTCAATATCAGAAGTTCTCACACACAAAGGTATTAAGAAGCCTTGGAGAACTGACTTAAATTGGTACTATCTCTTCTCTACCAGGGACTGCCTATGCTTTGGGGTCATTTTATTCTTGCTGACATCAAGGCTTAGAAAGTGTCTAGAAGCCAACATTTAATTTTCATAATGGGTTAATGGTGATTCTGTGATTGATGACTGTACAAGTGTAACTCTTTTCAAAAGGAGTGTGTTGTGAGATGGTGTCTTTCAAGCCTTTTGATATGGGCTTCTTTCAACTAGCTTCCACTACAGTGCAGATTTAGCCAAGGAAAATCACCATTTGCCTACTGATTCTGGAAAACTCCTTACTCATAGCTGAACAGTTTCCACACACGCACATGCACACGTATATTTTTCTGACAGTACAGTTAAATGCTGACAAACTGAAGAATATATCATACTGCAGTCTTTTAAAACACAGCAACACAGAGAGAGTAAGCTATAGATCCTGCTCAGAACCTCACTGAGGAAGAGACTGCAGACCTTGGGAAACTTCTGCCTACAGAATGATTTTGAATGCTTTGATTCTATTTTTAACTATCAAGGCTAATTCTGCATAGCTCTAGAAAAAACTCTTTTTTGGGAGCAATGCACAGAGAAAGCCTTAAGGGATTTTTAGAAATCAGATCCAAGTATAACACAGATTTTCTTCCCTCCCAACAGGTAAGTGTGTAATTTCTTACTGACATAATGCCAAGACAGACACATAAAAACAAACTGGAGAACTGGCCAATCAGGCTGAATGACTTCGCTGGGAAGAATAAATGCCAGATAAACAGGGGCAGGTGTGCCTCTGAGGTTAGGTCCTTGATCCCAGCAATACCAACTGATTTTTCCTTCCCTTGGAAATCCCAAAGTTCAATGCCAAATTGAAGGAAAAAGATGAATCACTAAGATAGGCCAGCTGCCTGTGTGTGCAAGGACAGGAAGGTTCTCCTAGGGAAGTGTCCCCTCCTCTAGTATCCATTTAGATCCTGCAGAGTGGACCCCATTTCCACGCAGGTGCCCACACTTCTCAGGGAATAGGATGAGTTCAAGCAGGCACTTTTAACTGCTAAGAGAAGGAGCTTCCTTCTGAAGAGGAAGGCTCCACAGGTTCTAAATCTAGAGGAATGAAGCCTGGGAGGGGATCCAGAGAGCAGGAGAAGGGAACAGCTCTCCAGTTAGCAAAGCTGGAGAGCAGAGGTGACAGGAAGATGATGGAGGAGAGGCAAGACACAGAGGGAGAGTACTGGCTCCAGGCACATGGTGGAGACCCTGAATTGAGCTTCATCTGAAGTAGCTCTGGACAGAAACAATCAACTTTCCTCTGTGCTTAAGCCATCATCTGGACTAAATCAGTTTCCAGGTATTTCCTGCACCATCTACAACAAACATGGCACCCATAACAAGTTCTATCTGACAGGGCTAAAAGCAACCAAGTGCCTGCAGAGCCACACATCCCACAAAGGCTTCAGGGGGAGGGATTTAGGTAGCTCAGTATCAGACAAATTCTGTTAGAAACCTAATTATGACATGTCCCGTCAAAGACCTGACCCAACAAAGGTCCTAGTGTGGAACCAGAAGAAAATGGGTTCCAAGGACAAATGGGAAGGGACAAGATACATGCATGGAAGAAGCAGGACTTGTTTTGTTTTGTTTAAACTTGTTTTATAAGTGACACATAAAATTATACATATTCATGAGGTACCATGTGATAGTTCAATATCTGTATACATGGTGCAATGTTTAAATCAGGTTAAACATTTCTATGCCCTCACTTATCATTTCTTTATGGCAAAAACGTCAAAAACCTTTCTTCCTGCTGGGCATGGTGGTGCATGTCTGTAATCCCAAACAGCTCAGGAGACTGAGAAAGGAGGATGGTGAGTTCAAATCCAGTTTCAGCAAATTAGTGAGACCCTAAGCAACTCAGTGGGACCCTGTCTCTAAATAAAATATAAAAAAGGGCTGGGGATGTGGCCCTGGGTTCAATCCCTGGTACCAAAAAACAAAAAAAGAACTTTCTTCCAACATTCAATGCATTTTTAGTATCCATAGTCACCCCACTGTGCAGTAATAGCACACTCAAACTGCTTGCTCCTAACTACAACTTAGTACCCACTGACCAACATTTCTGCATCCTTCCTCCTCCTCCTGGAAATAGGATTTAGAAGTGGTAACTTTTTCTGATTTTTTAAATGATTTTATTGGCACATTATAATTATGCATAATAGTGAGAGATTCACTGTAACATATATGTACATGCACATAATTTGAACAATCTCATTCCCCAGTGCCTTCCTTTCCCTAATCTCCTTCCTTCCCCTGATCCCCTTCCTCTATTCTATTGGTCTCCCCCACCACCTTTTTTATTAGTATTTAGTAATGATACATGAAAGTTGGATTCATGGTGGTGTACATGAGCATAGCATAATTTGGTTGATTTTACTTACATTTCTAATAATTTCAAAAATAATATAGATTCATGGGTTTAATAAATTAAGAAAAAATAAATCAGGACTGAAATAAGGAAAGAAAAACATGTAAAATAATTTACTCCTATTATAATGAAGAAACACATAAGGCATGACAAAATAAAAAAAAATTGAAATGACAGCTAATGATCAGGGTATGATTATGAATGAAAAAATGAAGAAATAAATAAATGTATATGTAAATAAATCATTTAAAAAGAAGCAAACCCAGATTAGAAAGGAATTCAGGCATGCAGACAGGTACAATAACACATAATATATAGCTTGGAAAAGCCCAAACAAGACAGGCATGCTTCTCAGGCATTCTTTATACTATATAATTTAATAAA
Source organism: Glaucomys volans (assembly GCA_020662805.1). Lineage (NCBI taxonomy): Eukaryota > Metazoa > Chordata > Mammalia > Rodentia > Sciuridae > Glaucomys > Glaucomys volans. Next base: position 367,529 of record JAJEJO010001146.1, on the reverse strand, counting down.
GCTTTGGTTCAAATTAAACATAATTTCAAAAAAGAGATAACAAAATAACAGTGGAATAAGAGGGAAGACTGCAGAGTTAAATAAACTGAGAACCCAAATAACATTATCACATAATTAATAAATTAGAAACAGAAGGAAAACAGACACCGTTAAAAATTGAGTTACTGGCATGAAGGCGAGGCATGAGGTAATCGCAATTTCGTGCAGAGGAAAATCACAGAGATTAAGTTGATGAGACAAAAGGTTGGAGATGGAGGTGAAACAAAGATGCCACAACTAGAGCTGGTGGCGAGCACACTAGTTAAGCCTCTGGGATTAACATGCAGGGGTCTAGCAAAACAGCAGAGTCCTTCACTGCCTTCAACTGCCCTGCTACAAACAACCTGCAAATGCCAGATGAAATCAAATGACTTTTAAAATGCAAATCTAAGCTCACAAGAAAGCAAGAGAAATCCTCAAAAACAAGATTCAAGCGGAAATTAAAATGAACACAAGTGCATGAGATGACTAAGGCAGAGCAGCAGAGGCAGGGAGAACTGTGGCCACGCATATTCAGAGCAAGCATGACCAGAGCCTACTGCACCGAGGACAAGGCTGACTCCACAGGAGGGGGGGAGGTGCAGAGGAACAGCCCCCACCCCACCCACCCAGGCAGCCTGGGGATAGGAAGCGCCCTCCGGTAGAACAACAAAGAGGTTTGTATGTTTCCATCTGGGCTGAAAGCAGAGGAACGAAGGTGGATGATAATCCTGAAAATGTATAGTTTTCTTCTGATGGAGAATTCAAATATAAATAATAGGTCATACCTGAGAACTACACAAGTCATAGAAATAGTATAAAAGTTCTTTCAGACCAGAAAAACCTAAGGCACCAGAAAAAAAGCAACAAATAAGCCAACCAAACCAGAGATAAAAAATACCTGCCCAGAAAACCATACTAGTGATTATGCACTCCAGATGTTAATAAGTGAAGATTTTCCCTATGAACAACAAACCAAGTGAGCAGAGTAAACTCCCCAAAATTCAAACAAGAGAAATATAGGTGAAATTTCTTCATAAATGAGAGACAGAAACCAAATCAGCAAGAATAAATCCCCACAAATCCAGACAAGGGAAATACGAGAGGGTAACAATGAATAAGTATGATTAACATTTGAAATACAGTAAGGATATCAAAATACATAAAAAGAAGATGGGGGTAGATCTGAAAGAATGAGCTCTTGAAATAAAAAAATTTAGTAACTGAAATAAAAACCCAATGGATGGGTTAAATATCAGATTTGGAAAAACAAATGATAATCAGTAAGCTAACAATAGACCCAATAAAATTATCTGAAATGCAGCTCAGAATGATAGACAGATATAAAATATGATGCTTAAAAGACATAAAAAGGGTACAATGAAAACATTTCATATGCACATAAAAACAAGGAAAAATTTAAAATAGAAAATGGCTGCAAAGCTTGTAGAATTGAACCATTAAATCCTCTAATGAATGAAGTATGTGTTTCTAAAAAGATAAGGTTGAATCAAGAACTAGTCTAAGCTCAACCACTTTTCAGCTTCAGCATGTAACCAGCTTAGAATGAATCACTCCCATACTTACAACCAAAACACTGAACAAACTGAAAAATCAGTGATTTTTCTTAGACCAGGAGGCCCTGGGGTTGTAGGGTAAAGTGCCACACTGAAATCTGGAGAGAGAGAAAATTCAGAGGCACAGACAGGCCTCCTGTTTACTTGAGGCAGAAGCTCCTGGAGCCATAAACAGAACTGTGGTAGTGCTTAAATGCTACTTTTGATGAATCTCCAGCTGAGGAGTGTGGACTTAAATAGGAGCAAGAAATTCTAAGGGCCACAGTCTTCTGGATGCCCCTCTAATTACATGGGTTTCACCTTCATGCACCCCATGAGACTCCTATGATGGATCTGCAGTTGAAGCATGAGGAAGAGAGGAGTATCCATGGTGAACAGATCCCCTAGAGCCGTCTCAATGACAGAAGTCTACAGTCTTGACTTTAACAAAGCCTTAACCTTGCTTGGAAAAAGGCATCCCTCACCTGCAGCACCCCATAGCATTTCTGTCTCACCTAAACGGGGAGAAAGGCTTCATGCCACTAGAGAAACACAAACCAGAGAGAGACATTGGCCACTAGAAACAAAGATCTAACACAGGATCATAAGACACTTTACCTTGCTCCACTTGCCACCATGCCTACAGGGCTTCAGCCTAATCAGTAACCACAGTCAGGCAATATGGACTCTTAGGGTGCCCAGAGAAGGCCAAATCAAGTGGGGAGACAACAAGCAGGACAAAAGAAGCCCCTGGGACAAAAAAAAAAATGCTAGTATTCGTTCATTTACCTTAACAAAATGTACCACAGTAATGGAAGATAAAAATAACAGAGGGAAGGAAGTGTAGGGTATATGAAAACTCAGTGTATTATCGTCTATTTACTCAGCATAGAGTAAGTTTTATCTAAATATAATATGGTTTTAAAATAAGATGTTTACATATAAAAAACTAAATCATGCTACAGTAAATATTCTTTTCTTTTTTTCTTTTGTATGTTTATTTATTTATTTGTTTGTTTGAGATGGGATCTTGCTATGTTGCAAGATAGCCTGGGCTAGCCTTGAACTCAGAATCCTCCCATCTCAGCACCCTTCTGAGTAGCTAGGACTAACTGGTATTACAGGTGTGTGCCCCTGTGCCCTGTGAAAAAGAATATCCTAAAAGCACAGAGTCATAGTTTATCTACAAAGGAATAACAACTTGCCTGAGAGCAGAAGGCAAAATACAACAGCATCCAGAAATCAACAAAGTAACATTTTTCAATTTATGAAAAGTAATCGTGAAAATTGACTTTGACATCTATGCCCAGCTAAACTGTCTTCCTAGGGTAAAATCAAAATAAAAGCATTTTTCGGATAAACAAAGATTTCATTACTGGTACCACCTCACTGAAGTTCTTACTATCAGATGTTCTTCTGGAAGAATAAAACAACAAAATTTGGAAGAAAAAATGGAATACAAAACATGGATTCAACATAATCCAAACTCTGAAAATAATTGTGAAGAAAAACCCTCTTCAATTTATATATGTGTGCGTATGTTTACATACATATATATACATGTAGACACATATAACTTCTATTACAGTGTTTATCCTCTAAATAAATATTCATTTCATGTATTTCATTAAATTTAAGATGTATTCAACTTTAAGATATAAACATTTTTTAAAGAAGTTAAAAGGTGAGAAAATGGAATATGGCATTAGGTTTCTTTGTATGAACAATGAAAGTTAAAGAAAACATATGAAATAGCAGAGACTTAACAATCTACCTCAATGTCATACAGTCTAATGTTTGAAAACCATTAAATGTGGCAAAGAGCCTAAATGAGGAACTTCTACCAGAATCAACATTGATATGTTTTCAAATTGTCTCAAAGGTAGAATTTCTAAGTTTGCAGAAACTTAGAAACTAAACTCACCTAAACAGAGAAGGCTAATAGCAATAACATATAGGAATATGTTACCTAACTAAGGATTGAAAGTGGGGGGAGGGGATTTCATAATGTGATGTGAGAGCACTAAGTGTAACTCAGGAAAAGACATTAAGAGTCTTTGTCATCAGGCCAGGGGTACATGCCTATAATCCCAGTGACTCAGGAGAATGAGGCAGAATGGCTAGGCCCTAAACAACCTAGCAAGACTCTGTCTCAAAATAAAATAAAAAATAAAAAAGGTTGGGTTGTTGCTCTGTAGTAAAGCACCCTAGTTTCAATCCCTACTACCAAAAAACAAACAAACAAACAAACAAACAAAAAACACCATTTTTACCTATAAATTTCCTGGTTTCATGTTATCCTGCATTCCTGGAGCGTCTTAATCAAGAAGGATATGAGCAACAAAATGGAAATATTATCCTTTCCCAAACATTTCAACACAAACATAACAGAAAGAGAAAAATGAATGTTTAAAGCAATCAATGATACAGTAAAAGGGTAGGGGTGTTGTTCAGTGGTAGAGTGCATGCTCAACATGCTTTTGATCCTGGGTTCAATCTCCAGTCAGATGGTACAGCTCCCATAAGAAAACAAATCCACATTATTGGACCCCTTAGAGAAATCAAAAGCTAGCCATGACTGAGAGTGGGGGTGCCAGTCTGGCATCATGGCCACCTTCTGATGTACAAGCCTGAGCTGTAGGCAGGGCTGACCTCAAAAGTAGCCTAAGCAGTTCCCCACAGCAGCTGGCCCAAAGTGTTTTCCATTCCAAGCCCATTCTGGGACAGACTGCCCACCACTGGTGATTCACGTTTATTAAGTACTGGCTTTCTAAAATAATACTTCAGAGAGAGACAGGGACTTGAAGCAAGATACTCCAACCCTTCAGTCCTCTACTGGAGCGACCTTGGGTCTAGCCCAGCTACTCATGGCCCCAAGTGCTTGTGTCTACCCATGTTGCTACCCAGGCATCCCCCAATACTGCTCTCCAAAACTAGGAGCAAAGTGGCACGGCAGAGAGACAGAACTGAAAGCCCTGCCTTATGATACCAGGCTGGGGCCACTGAACCTGTGAGCTAAAAGGGTGCTACCCCAATGATTGACATTAATGAAGAGGAAGCACTAGAATCCCTTCTTACCAACTCCTAGTTCACACTGTTATCATGAGGAGGATTTTAAGTGTCAAAGAATCTAATTAAACTTGCAGTTCCCAAATGTATTTATAAATCCTTTTTGTTTTTATGTAAAATCTATAAATAATGAGTTCTCTAAGATCTTTAGGCTCCAATTCTTCTCTTACAGGCTTCCAGAAAGCTAATAAATTACTGGTGCCCAGAAATTATCATGGGTATTCATTTTAATCACTGCAGTTTTGACATCAAGAAGAAAGCTACACCTCTCCCTGCCCCCAAATTCCATTTCCCTTTGAATCCAGAGCATATGTGGATGTCCTCTCTTACAAGAAACAATGAGGAACTAAGTAAACCAAATTCAGACTAGCCACGGACCTCTTTTCTTCTGAGAAGTACAATAAAGTGTCATACCATAAAGCATTCTACACCAATTACCAAGAAAAATATTCCTATCGCAAAGTCGGGACCAGAATTACTTTGGCACTTTTTCATACCTTAGGTGATTAAATAGTTTGCATAAATTTCTAAAGTAATAACTGCCTTTATAAATGACCTTTCGTTATGTCTGAACCATTTGATATGTCTGGGAATTTTTTTTTTTTTTCAGTTTAAGCCCTGAAGTGAAAGAAATGTTCAATGTAGGCAATGGCCAAGTTTAAATTCATAAAGTAACTACCAGTGAATTTCTATCCCACAACCCTCTACTTCCTACACCTTGCCATCACATAAGGACCAAAATAAATTTGCGTCTATTTTTATATTCATTACAACCTAGAACACCAATCTGTTTCTTTTCAATTTAACCAAGGAATGCATTTGTCCTAACTTAGATTTATAGTCAGGTTATTACAGAGAATCAGGTTATAATAAGAAGAAATTCCCTGGAATGGACAAGTTCCTTGGCATTTTAGGTCTAAGAACTTAACCTTCTCTTATCTCTGGAAGACACTTCCTAACCTCCCCTCCCACCTCCCATGTCACAATACTCACCCGCCCCTCAGGAAGAACTAACTCTTCAAGCCCCACCCCAGTTGTTCCACCTGGGGTTTAAGGCCAGTGTGCTCCCCAGAGCTCTGACAGTGGAAGCTCCATCAGAAAGGCAGATGCAATGTGGAAGGAAATTAAGACAGCAGGAAACAATCTCTTCTGAATCTTGCAAACTGAACACAACACAAACTAGAAGGCAAATCTTATTCAAAAAACTCACAAATGAAGAGATAAGGAGTAATACTCCCAAGGTTATGAATATGTATTGCTGCTTTGCAGAGGGGAGAGGGCAAAACAAAACTCACCAGGATATATAGAAATAAGAAACAAGTGACAGATTTTCAGTATGTTTGTCTTCTCTCATCTCACTGGATGCATTCTAACATCAAATTTATAAAAAAATGTATATACTTGTCAAATATTGCTACATTTCCACATTCTAAGTATCTTCCCTCCTCTGGGTATGGATTCACAGATTGTTTTTCACCACGGACAGTAGGCAATGACCCTTAAAATGAAAGAATGATTGTCTTCCATCACTGCAGATCATTTCTTTAAATCTGTAGTTACACATAGATGTGAGTGTGTAAAAATAACTAAGTTGCCATTCAAATCAATGTTAAAAATAAGACTCAGAGCAGATGAGGGTGAAACTGACAACTTCCTACACTGAGGCAGTGTACAACTCTCACAGGCTTTCTTCAGTGCAATCTAAAGTTAATTTAAGTAAAGCATTAAAAATATTAAATTTGGGGATGATGATTCCACATCTAAGAAATGAGCCTAAGTAGTCATACATCAAAACAAAGATGGAAGTCTGAAAATGTTGGTTATGATGTTATGTATACTGCTAGCAATATTGTCAACAAGCTAACTGCCCAGGAAAAAAATATTAAAGATTCATAAGATGGAATATTATATTATTGTTAACATGTTTTCAAAAGAATGTAATCATGAAACATTTAAAATATAGGGGGAATTATCACATAAAGTTATACTTAGAGCACTACCTAATCATTGAAAGAACTGCTTGCATTCTATCCTACAGTCCCCATATCACTCATCCTATTTACTCATGAGTGTGATTTATTTCAATGATGAATTTTTTTTCTAAAATCTTATGCTTCAACCTGCTTTACTCAGAATTACCTGATCTCCTGAAGCAGTAACCTAAACAGATGGACCCAACAGCAGAATAGAGAGGACAGAACAAAGTAGGAGTGAACACTGAAACAGAACAATGGAACATACCCATTTTGAAAGATAGAGATAAAATAAACTAAAAAAAATAAATGAAAAACACAGAGACCTAGGATACTATTAAAAACAAGTTCTAATAGTTGTATAATTGGAGTCCTGGCTAAAAAGAGAAAGGGCAAAGTTGGAAAAGTACAAGAAGAAATAAGGGCTGATGCAAACTCTGATAAATGATACAATTCTATAGGTTCAAGAAATGAGCAAAACCCAAGCAGGATAAATACAAGGACATCCTCAATGAGACACATCTTAGTCAAAATTCTAAGAACTAAAGACAATGAAAAATCCTCAAAAGCACTAAGAGAAAAAAGGGATTTGTTTTTCAGACCAAAACAATGTTGAACATTTTTTCATATATTTGCTGATCAATTGTATATCTTCTTCTGTGAAGTGTCTGTTCAGCTATCAAAATGTATCCATGCATTCCATCGTCATGTACAACTAATTTAACAAATAAAAAAATTTTAAAAAAATACAGAAAAAAAGCAATGCAAGAGAAACCAAACAGACCAAAAGGAAGAATCAACCACCGCATTTTCAAATGTTGAAAAACCAACTCATAATCTTAATTGGTCAGGACTGGTGGTTGTGCTATAATAAAACGCAAGTGGTCTGAACTTAAAATGATGTAATTACCGGTTCTCACTTATTTACCTCAATTGGAGAAGTGTTTCTTGGTGGGTTCTTAATAGATTTCTATTTAAAAGAAGTGTAAATTTATAAAACCTAGCTTTCTTGAAATGATAATTTACATACAAAACATGTTTTAAATATACTCACTAATACACTTAAACAAATGTGTGCATACTCATGAAACCATCATCACAGTCTGGAATGAACATTTCCATCATCCACAATAGATTTTCTTTTTCTCACTTTAATTCCACACTTATACCCCCTTGCCTGACCACTCAGATGACCACTGATCTGAGTTGTCACTATAGATTCATTTGCACATTTTCCAATTGATTTTTTTTAAATGTTGAATTTCGAAGGCTCTTTACATAATTTAGAGACGAGTCCTTCCTCAGATGGAAAGAGATGAATGGAAGAACTTTGGATCGGGTAGAGGGGAGTGGGGGGAGGGGAGGGGCAAGGGAGTAGACGAGGTAGACGAGGTTGACATCATTACCCTAGGTACATGTATGATCACCCAAATGATATGATTCTACATCATGTACAAACCAAAGGAATGAATAGTTATGCTCTATTCCTATACAATGAATAGAAATGCATTCTGCTCTCATGTACAACTAATTAGAACAAATAAAAAGAAAAAGAAAAAAGAAAATACTTTATCTGTAGAGTGGCTTTAACATCTTTCCTAGAAAAAGAAAATAGAGGTTTTAATTTTCATGAGGTCCAATTTGTTCATTTTTTTCTTTTATGGATCATGTTTTTGGCATCATGTTCAAGAAATTTTCACCAGACTAATGTCCTGAGGAGTTCAGGACATTGAAATATTTATATCTTTATGTTTAAGTCTATGATCCACTTTGTGTTAATTTTTGTATAAAATATGAGATTTAGGTTGAAGCTCCTTTTTTTTTTCCCACATTGATATCCAACTGTTGCAGTCCCATTTGCTAAAAAAGCTATCCTTTCTCCATTGAATTTCATTTGCACCTTTTTGATATCAGGGGCCACACTTCTGTGGGTGTACTGCTAAATCTTTATTCTACTAGTTGATCTATGTGTTAATTTCTCCACCAATACCACAATCTAGAATACTATAAATCTTCAAACCTGTTAGAATGGTCCCTCATATTCTTTTTAAAAATTGTTTTGGCAATTCCTGCTCTCGTCTTTCCATATAAAACTTAGAATAGTCTTGTATCTATGTACAAGTATCTTACAAGGATTTTGGTAAGAATTGCATTAAACCTGCATATCGACTGGGAGAATGTTGACACATTGAGTCTTCCAATTCAAGAATATGTTATGCCTCCCCATTTACTGAGATCTGCACTGATTTCTTTCACCAGCTTTTGTAATTTTCAGCAAACAAATCCAGTATGTCACTTGTTACATTGACACTTTCTTTCCTTTCTCCCTTCCTTATTTTCTTTGTAAGTAATTATAAAAAGTAGCACACATTTAAATTTTTGTGTCCACATGTTTATTGCTAGTGCATAAAAATACATTTATGTCATTACTTTGTAACCTGCAGCCTGGAAGAACTCATTTATTCTAAGAATAGGTTTGGGGATTTTTTGTTTTTTTGGATTTCTATACATTTATATCTTCTGCAAATAGCCACAGTTTTATTTCCTCCTTTCCCATCTGAATGCTTTTCATTTCTTTTCTAGAGTTTACTGCACTGGGTGGAACTTCCAAATATGACACTGAATTACAGTGGTGAGAGGAGACATCTTTGCCCCATTTCTTATTTTAAGGAGAAATTATTGATTATCTTATCACTGAATATAACTGTAGCCTTTTTTGTGGATGATCTTTATCAAGTCCAAGAAGTTTGCCTCTACTTGCATTTCTCTGAAAGTTTTATAATGAATGGTATTGAATTTTGTCAGGTAATTTTTTCAGTCATTGATGTGATTGCTGGATTTTTATATTGATTAGTTTTCAAATTTTAGACTAACCTTGAACTTCTGTAATAAACCCTGCTTGATCGTGACAATTCTTTTTACGAATTGCTGAATTCCATTTGCTGACATTTCCTTAAGGATTCATTTTGTTGAATGAATGATGTTGTTGATGTTTATTTTTACGAGAGATATTCAACTTTCTTCCTTCTTTTATGCTTATTTATGTATTCTTGGCAATGCTGGAGATCAAACGCAGAGCAAATACTCTACCACTGATCTATATCCCTAGCCCCTCTTTTTATGTACTTTGTCTGATTTTTAATAAGTGTACTGATGACTTCATAAATGAATTGGAAAGTGATTCCTCTTCTATATTCTGAAAGCAACAGTATAGAATTGGTGTTTAAAATATTCTTTACGATGTGATAAAATTCAGTGAACTCATCTAGTTGTGGGGATTTCTTTTTTGAGAATTTAAAAATAACAATTTCAGTTTCCTTTATAGTTACAGGGATTTTAAATTATATATTTCAAGTTGAATGATTTGTGACAGTTTGATTCCCTCAAAAAAATAAATCTGTGTCACCCCATTTGTCCAATTTATGAATGCAGGTACTCGCCTTTCATTTTGATGTCTGCAGGATCTATTTTATGCTACTTCATTCCTGACACTGGTTTTTTGAATCATTGTTCTTTGTTAGATATTTGTCCATTTTACCTATCTTTTTAAAGAATCAGCTCTTTGTTTCATTGACTTTCATTTGCTTGTTTTTAATTTTATTGATTTCTGCCCTTATCTTCATTTTTCATTCACACTTCATGCTATGGATACTTTTGTCCCTCTTCTTTTTGTAGGCTCTTCAGGTGGGAGCTTAGATTACTGATTTGAGGCTTTTCCTCTTTTCACATAGTACTATACATTTCCTGGCTCTTCATTTCTGTTCCATGATTTTAATATGTTGCATTTTATTAACAAGATTTATTTTTAAAAGATTTCTTTTGACTTGATTCCTCTTCTTTGGCCCACAAATTATATATAAAGTGTTTCAGTTTTTTAGCCTTTGAATACTGCCATGGTTGGAATATAGATAACATCCCCCCAAAGTTTATGAATTAAAGGCTTGATTCACAGGGGGCGGTATTAGGAGGTGCTGAAGATGTTTAAGAGGTGGGGCTTAGTCTCCCTGCTTTCTGGCTCATGATGTGAGTGGCTTGCTCCAGTAATGCACACCTGCCATACTGTGCCACTCGTGCCAGAGGCCCTCAAAAATGAGGCCACCTGGTCTTGAACTTGAATCTCTAGAATTGGAAGCCAAAATAAACCTCTGTTTACTTTCTAAGTGCCCTGTGTCAGGTATTTTACCATAGTGACACAAAGCTGCCTAATATACTTTCCTATTATCCTTCTGTTACTAATTTCTAGTTTGATTTCACTGTGGCTGGAAAAGATATTTTGTATGATTTCAGTCACTGTAATGTGCTGAGTTTTATGGTGCAAATTATGGCATACTTTTATGCATGTTTCATGGGCCCTTAAAAAGGGAATTATTCTGCTTTTCTTGAGTAGCGCATTGTATAAATGTTGATTGCATCCTGTTGGTTGCTATTGGTAAGTTGTCTGTATCCTTACCGATTTTCTGTCGATTTCTTTCACTACTAAGATAGAAGTGTGGAGATCTCTAACTATAATTGTGGATGTTTCTCTTTAATTCTTTCAGTTTCATCAGTTTTCCCCTCTATATGTTTGGCAGTTCTGCTGTTTGGTGCACATACATTAAGGACTGCTGGGTTTTCTTGGTGGAATGACACATTTACCATTACATAATGTCCCCCCCCTCTCGCGTGCTATTTTTTTTTTTTTTTTTTTTTTTTTGTCCTGAAGTCTACTTTACTTGACATTAACACAGCCATAGCAGATGTCTTTGGATTAAGGTTTGCATGTTGTGGCTTTTTTCTATCATTTTACTTTAACTATCCTGTGCTGTTATACTTGATACAAGTTTCTTGTAGATAGCTTTTTGAGAGTTTTTTTTAAAATGACAACTTTGGTTCCCTTCATAGTTCTAAAGTGATTTATGATAGTTGTGTTTTTTGAGGAACCAATCCTTTTCAACTCATTTGTCCAATTTATGAGCACAGAATTCTTCATAGTTCTCTTATCCTTTGACATCTGCAGGATACCAAAGAATTTATTTTTAAAGTCATTTTAGGTTTACAGAAAAGTAAGTGAAAAGGTAGATAGATTTCCCAGATAGCCTCTGTCCCTACAGATGAACAATCTCCTCCACCATCAACATCCCCTATCAGAGTACTTCATTTTTTTAATAACTGAGTGAACCCACAGAGTTATTACAATATTAACAGTTATGCTTTGGATCTGGAATGTTTCCCAAAGGCCCATGTGTTGAAAGTTTGGTCCCCAGAGCAGCTCCATCCAGAGAAGGGGCTTTTGGTAAATGATTGATTCCCAAATTGGCTCCAAACTAACTCATGAGGGTTCGACCTGATGTTATGGTTTAGGCAGGAGGTGATCCTTAAAAGCTCACATGTGAGGCAATACAACAATTTTCAGAAGTGAAATGGTTATGAGATGTGTAACCTAATCAGTGGATAATCAGTGAATTCATCCACTGATATGGATTAACTGGTCAATAACCTTAGGCAGGTAGGATGTGGCTGGAGAAGATAGGTCACTGAGGCCATGACTTTGGAGTGTATATTTTTGCCTTTGGTAAGCACGAACCTTCTCTCTGCTTGCCATGCCTTGAGTCAATTTCCTCTGCCATGCCCTTCTGCTATGATGTCCTGCCTTACGTTGGGCCCAGAGCTATAGAGCCAGCCATCAATGGACTGAGACCATAAGTCAAAATAGACTTTTCCTCCTCTAATTGTTCTTGTAAGGTCTTTTGGTCACAAAGATGAAAAAACTCACCAAAATGCTTGATCATTGGATTAATCCATTGATTACTGAATCAACTATGGAGAGTAGCCAGAACCTCTAGGCAGGTGAGACATGGTTGAAAGAAGGAGATCACTGGTGGCATGCCCATGGGGACTACAACATGTCCTGGGCCCTTACTCTGTCTTTCTGCTTCCCAGTTTTCATAAGCTGAGCAGCTCTGCTATGCTTTTCTGCCTCACTCAAACCCAAAACAATAAAGCCAGTCAATCATGGACTGAAACCTCTGAAACCAGGAGCCAAAGTAAATCTTCCATTGTTTAAGTTGTTCTTGTCAGGTATTTTGGTCTTGATGACAAAACATAAACCTAGCACACATATCATCCGAAGTCCAGAGTTTATGTCAGTCTTCCCTCTCCATGTATACTTTCTGGATTTGAGCAAGAGTACAATGACATTTAGACACCATTACAGTATCATACAGAGTTGTGTCACTGTGCTAAGAATTCCCTATGCTCTGCCTGTTCATCTCTGCCTACCCCAGACCCTGGAAACCACTGATTTCTACCATCTCCATAATCTTCCTTTTCTAGCATGTCATATAGTTGGAATCACATCAAATGCAGGCTTTTCAGATGGCTTGATTCATGACCTTTCAACTTTATGGTGTTGTGAAGGTAAAATATATTGAATAGAAACTATACTTTGTCTCTAGTTCCTGACAGTTTTAAAAACCCTGGAAATTTCCTAAGTGATAAAAATGCTTTGCTAATACTGAATAAAATGAAGTGACTCATAGCAGGGGGCCCTTAAAGAGTTCTAGGATAGGGACAGGTTACAAGAAAAAACAACCACATGATAGGAGGGCTGGAACTTTCCACTTCACCTTTAGAGAAGGAAGGGTTGACAATTCAAATATGTAGCCAGTAATTTAATCACTCATGCATAGAAAATGAAGCTCCAATAAAAAACTCTAGATAAAGCTTAGGGTTTCCTCCTGGTTAATGAACACAGCCATGTATGTCCCAGTAGGGTGGTACTACCCAACTCCAGAGGCAGAAGCTCCTGTGCTCAGGACTTTCTGAAGTTTGTCCTAAGTAACTTTTCATCTGAATGGCCATTAGCACCCTTTATAGTAAAATGATAATTGTACAAATAGCACATTCCTGAATTCTGAGAACCTAGTGAATTATCAAAACTGAGGAATTAAGGGAAGCCCTAAATTAAATTCGCAGTAAACTGAGCAGAAATGTAGGCACCTTGGTGACACCATGTGTGGTTGGCATCTGAATTAAGGGCCGTCTAGTTGGGGTACCTACCATTTTGTGGGATCCAATGCTAACTCTAGGTAGTTAGTGTCAGAGTTGGTATGGATTATAGGATACCCACTTGATGTCAGAATTGTTGACAGGAGGCAAAAGTGTGGGGGGGAACATCAGTTTGACAGCTGTAGGATAGGCCTCAGAAACAATCAATTTGGATTCAAGCAGGAAGACAAACTGCTTCAAAAATATGTCTTGAAGAATGTGAAAGGTAGAAGTTCACATGGGACTGAACATAAGATGGGAAATTTACATCTCTACTGGAGAGTTTATGGATGAAATAATGATATTACATGAAAAATCCAATAATAAAAAAAGGCAATTAGTATTAACTTTAAGGAAATAAATATAATCACAGTATACTACATGGTTCAGATGTAAATAGCGATTTCATAAATTATCATACACTGCAGATGAATTCAACCCAAATTGATGATGGCATTTCACTAGAGGACCATGGGAAGAGAAGAGGACATAAGATAACTGTGCGGTGATGGAGGGGAGGTGGGGACTTAACGAGGAATTAAGTCTTCACTTTCAGTACTGGGAAGTCCTTAGATGTGAAGCATCTATACCAAAAAGCAGTATTGTAAGCACTTTTTTAGAGATATGGATGTAAATATCAAAAAAATGGCTAAGAGAAGTGTGATTGGTTGTCTACGAGGAATGTAAATGGATGCAAAAGTACAAATTTCATAGAATCCAGTTTTCAAACTATGGGAAAGAATTATATGAATAGAAATAATAATTTTTAAAAGTGTCACTATTATGGTTTGGATATAATGTGCTCCCCAAAAGCTTCTTTGATAATGCAGGAACATTCAGAGGTAAATAATTTGATTATGAGAGCTGTGACCTAATCAGTCCATCCCAGTTTGAATGAATTAACTGTGTGGGAGCAGTAGGCAAGGTGGGGCATGGCTGGAGGAGGTAAATCACTGGGGGTGTGCCCTGGAAGGATGCATCTTCCCTGTGGTTCTTCCTCTTCTCTCTGCTTCCTTGCTGCCCTGAGAGGAGCAGCCTCCCTCCACCACACCCTTCTACCATAATGCTCTGCCTCCTCATGGGTTAGTACTCTGTCCACCAGAGTACTGTGACACTATTGTGGGAATTTTTATCATATTAAAGAACAGGATAGAAGAAGTTTGATAGCATTTTAGAGATCACACAATAACTGAGGTCTCATTTCATTTTAAATGATGTTTATGATTCCAAATCTTTTGAATCTCTCTGAATCTACCTAATAGCAACTTGTAAATAAGTGTTTCAGCATTATGGGAGTGAAAATGAGTTAATTCTGACAGGAAGGGATCTTAAGTCTCTTTATGGAAAGCATCATAAGCAATCCCAGGCTATTGTTTGCATGCAGGGAAAGTGTCTAGACTACTCTCTCTCCTCTCCTGTTGCCACCACCTGGCCTTCTTACCATCCTGGTCTGGGTAAAAGGTGGTACTAAGTGCTGTCTACTGCATGACTTTGGATGCAGGGGTTTCCTCTGTCCATACTGGTTGGAAACCACTTATCATTTTCTGTGCATATTGGCTCTATTGTGACAAGTACTGTGAATTTGGACCAGATTTGGCATACAATCAACAATGTAAAGACAATAATAACAGTACATTCAACAGGGTGGTTAAAGGATTGAATGAGAGAACATGCTTACTGCAGAATCAGCCCTAACTTTGGCTCCTGCTGTCATACATCTCATCTTGTGCTCATGATGTGAATCCAAACTTCTCATGGTCCACAGTGCTCCTTGGGGTATGCAGCTCTGCCTATCAGTCTTGCTATGTGTGCTCATCCTGCTGCTACATGCTCTGATGCCAGCTTCAAGAGGCAATCAGCATCCTCATGCCTCAGAGGGGGCCTCTCCCTCCCAGACCAGTTGCAGAGGGTTTTCTCTGTGAGTTTCCATTGCAAGAAGCTACAGAGCTGTGTATTATTAGCATCTGCCTGGTGCATTATTCCCCATCTACCTCTTTATATATTTCTTTTTACCTGAGTATGTATGACTTAAGTTTGCTCTTGAATGAGGCACGTAGCTGCAACTTTCCAATATGAATGTGGGATGACATTCACAACCTGATGATTGTGAATAAGACTGAGCTTGTTTCTATTGTTATAACATGTCACCAGTTTACCAGTCTTTTGCTGTTTCTCTAAACCTTTTCTTAGTTTTATTGGATTGTTCAATTTTCTTTGTTCTATTATTCCCTTAAAGATTTGAAATTTCACATCCTATTTCTATTCTTATAGTAGTAATTTACAATTTTTAAAACCCATAATTTACTTATTTTCTCTACAAATGCCTATATAAGTCAGCAGATACACACACAAACATATACTGGTTATAGATATAAATAAATGATAGATGATACATATACAAAGAAATATATTTGTTCCCCAATTTTTCTATCTCTGAAATACCTGATCTCCACCCCTCCTGAACTATTTTTTACAATGGTAAGATCTAATATTTGGGTGATAGGTTGCTGTTAATGTTTCAGGGATTAACAATTAGGATTAATGACAAATTTTCTTGACTTTGACCACTTGTATTTCTTATACCCACTTACTTTGCTTAGGGCTTGTTTTTGTTTTTGCATAATTGGAATATATTATTCCAGCAATTCTTTCAGATAATTCTGGGTGGTGGACTTTGATTCCTTACATACATAAGGAGATATCTCTCTCTCTCTCTCTCTCTCTCTCTCTCTCTCTCTCCACATATATATATGTATATAAATCTCTCTCTCTATATATATATCTCTGTGTATATATATATATATATATATATATATATATATATACCCATATACACATATACACATATGAGAGAGAGTTTTTTTGCCTTTCTACTCTTGTTTTTGCAGCTTCTAGGATAATAACTACTTTCTTGTCTGAGCTTTGACATTATCAAGTCCTGTATTTTTTGATAAGAAAGATATTATGTGCTCATCCTTTAGAGAATGATTTTCCTCTATTCTGTTGGATGAATAAGATTTTTTCTTCATACTTGGTGGAATGGAATTGAAATACTCAATGGATCTTTTACATTTAAGCATCATGTCTTTCTTCAACTCTAGAAACTAAAAAAAAAATAAAATTCTTTCCATTTGCTCAGTTATTGTTTGTGAAAAATAAATCAGACAAGTCAGAATTCATTCCAATGCCTATTTTTAGTCAATGGTTTCCAAATATAATCTTCCACTGAAGGGCTCCATGACAAGGCAGATCCCAGGACTAGGGTCAGGGGAGGAAGGTATACACACTTTGCCTGGGGTTTCTCATTTTACTTTGTGCCTGAAATTCACAGGGAATCTATCAAGGATCATGGAGGCCACAACACAAATGCACAGGAGCCAATTACATGACAATGTCCACTCGCATCCAGAAAGAATAATAACTGCAATGAAGCAAAACAAATTAAATACAAGAAAAAAAATCAGTCATTCAAGAGGAAAATAAAACCTCATTGTCACTTATCTAAATAGGTTAACTATTGCATAATTTCTTAAAAAATGAACAGATAAACATAAAATACCCTGAAAAAAAAAAACACAAAAAGGATTAGGCTGAAGTCCCCAAATGTCCTCTGCCTAGATAAGCCATTCATAATAGTGGACCACCATGTCACGTGATCATTGAAGAAACTAAACTGAAGCTGATTGAAAACATTCAAGTTATGTACACACAGATGATGCATTTTCCAGCTCTTTTCAAATGCAGACAGTGACATAGACAAAGTCATACAATCAAAGCTATCCACTTATAGGGGTGACAGGCCTGTATCCCCCATGCACCCTGGCTCCACACTCACAGCACTTTCCTCCAAAAGAGCAGCATTTCTGAAATAGGTGGTATCCTCCCAAGTCCAGGAAAAACTATGTGGCATATCTCATCTAGAGCATTTCCTCTGGCACTAAGTTTGAAGCACTTTAAAAGTACTTCTTTCTAATTCAGTGTGCTTTTCAAGTGATATCTGGAAAAACCCAGGAAGCCAGGGAGAGCTGCTTTTGTGCCGGTACATCAATGACCAGCTGCTTCTCCCTGGAACAAAACGCCACTGGAAGGAAACATTTCCTGTCATGAATAGTCCTTTCCAGTTTGTACTTTAATCCACTGCCCATAATTTTCCCTGTCAGAAACAATGAAGGTGCCATCTGTATGCTTTCATTTTAATATATGCCTGATGGTTATTGTCAAAGGATTGCCCTGGATCACTATCACCACATTAACATGCACAGAACAGGATGGAGAATCCAAACTGCCCCGTCTCTCTTAGAGGGAAAGGAGGCAAGTAGAAATTCCCTTCAGCTATGTGACATTCAGCCCTTGCATGCAGAAGGCTGAATTCAATGCTTCTTGTTCCTTTGGTCATCAGTCAGTATACACTATTCCCAAGCTTCACTGCTGAGAGAAAAATATCTGATGCAATTTCTACTTAATCTGGAGTTGTAAAATACAATACCACTAACATGAAGAACAGGGAAGTCTCATAGCCAGATTTGGAAAGATCTTCCTGCTTGAAATATCCCAGACTGCCTGATATTTACCTAATGGCTTTCAACTATTTAGGGGATGTACCACTAAAAAACAAAGAAAAACAGGGAGTGAGTCAGCTTTCCATCACCATAACAAAATACCTGAGATGGTCCACTTAAAAGAAGAAATGTTTATTTTGACTCACAGTTTCAGAGGTTTCAGTTCATGGTTGATTGGCCCTGTCAACTTGGACCTACAGCAGCACAGAACATATAGTGAAAGTCCACTTACCTCATGGTGGCTGGGAAGCAAAGAGAAAGGAAGGGTCTCTCCTTAAGGGCATGCCCCCAAAGACCTAACTTCCTTCTACTACACCCCACTTCTTAAAGATTCACCATCTCACAACAGTGCCATGTGATGAGAATCAACCCTTCAACACATTGGCTTTGGTGGACATTTCTCATACAAACTGTTAACAACCATAAACACCTGACTATTTGCAAATATCAGGATTTTATGAACTTCATCCATTTTAATTAACATATTTATTATTCTTTAACTTTCAAACAAGAAACTTTATTCATCTTTAATCTACAGATGTTTTAGGCAAATGTAAAATATTGATTCAGTCATAAATTTGCTGAATAATTACATTTGATGAAAAATGTAGAACACTTTTTGTATTAAAAAACAAAACTTTTATAAAGAAATTTTAATGTTGCTTTAAAATAGTGTTTCTAAAGTTTCTAATTGATTTTTAAAACCCAAAATGTGTTTTATGAACTATGAATATAAAGTTAACGTTTTCCAAGATTACATGCCAAAAACTTCATTACCTAGTTTAAGACCAACTTTAAAATTAGTTTAGTTAGGGTTTTGACCTGCTAGGACATTTTGCAAACATTTAGTTTGATTTTCCTTCGGAGTCTGATTATAAGATCAAAACAAAAAATCCATCTCAATTTCATTCATGAGCCACTAACTTTCACTATCAGACCCTTCTTTGAGGAACATATTGTCATTCCTAATAAACAAATTTTAAAATGAGGCCATTGACCTGAGACTGTCTCTGTACTTTACTTTTTATGCAACAAATAGTAACCTAACAAACCCAAGTAACAAAGTGAAATCTAATTTGAAAGTATAATGAACAGCTGAGTTTCACCCAATGATACCAGCCAGTTTTCAGTCAATCACAGATAACCAACTGATCAGACTATGCCCACATAAGGCAAATGCCTACCTGCAGCCAATCAGATGATTTCTTTACTTCTGCATTCCACCTATAAAATCTTACAGATTTCTCCACTTCTGAATTTGGCTTATAAACGCTTGCTGCTCGGTAGAACTCCCTGAACCCCCTCTGGTTTGCAGTGCTGCCTCATTCATGAATAGTTCTTCAGCCAAACTTCACTAAATTTTCTTTTAACAAAATCCTTCCTAAAAATAAGAACATTCTTGAAGAATATCTCTACTTAAAGCACTTTAATCTTAGGAGTCTAGAATTTTTGATATCTTAATAGAAATATAAGCAGAGTATTAAAATAGGAGTAATAACAAGAAATAGAGGGTGTTAAAACTAGCTGTCTTATGAAGATGTGCAGCAATGGATGGAGTTGGAGAATGTAATGCTAAGCAAAATAAGCCAAACCTAAAACAACCAAAGGCTGAATGTTTTCTCTGATATGTGGATGCTAATTCACAATAAGGGGTGAGGGGTTAGGAAAGAATAGAATTACTTCATAGTAGGTAAAGAGGAGTGAAGGGAGGGGAGGGGTATGGGAGCAGGAAGGATAGTACAATGAAACAGACATTATTACCTCAAGTTCATCTATGACTGCAAGACCAATGTGACCCTATAATATGTACAATCAGAAAAATGAGAAATGACACTCCATTTATGTATGATTTTTCATGTAAAAGAATTCTACTGTCATGTACAACAAATCAGAGCAAAATTTTAAAAAAAGAAATACCACATGGGTGGGTAAATCTGAAAAAAAAAAAAAGAAAGAAAGAAAAAAGATCTATAGCAAAGGGAAATCTGAGGAGAGTGTCCAAGGCTTCTCATAAACCTTCTTTAGTGTTGGCTCTGTAAATAATTATGTCATTTAAACATTTCTAAATATTAAAAGCTGCCACAGCAAATGCATGTTCTCCGTATTATACACTCTTAAATAACTGAAAGGCCCATTTAGGCACAGATATAGTGGATAATATGATGTACAAATGTGATCTAGTTCGACAATCATTCTTCACTTATCACACCAGTAACCCTTTTAGTCTTAAAAAAAAAAACAAAAGGAATTAATTGGTCAAGATTTCTCTAAAGCTACTTAAAAGTAATGTACTTTAAACTGCACAGAAATCAGTTCTAGGTGCATTACAGACATAAATAAGAATGGTAAAACAACAATCATACAACAAAAATCTTATTAAAGAAAGTATAGAACCAGTCTGGGAGTCTAACTCAGTGGAAGAAGATATGCTCAGTCTATCTGAGGCCCTGGGTTCAAACTCTAGCACACACACAGACAAAAGGAAAATATCTTCATGAACTCGAGGAAGGGAAAGACTTTTTGAAACATGGCATCATGAACATGCAGTGAACATATAAAAAAAGAATTTCTAAATCGGGTCATGCTAAAGAATTTCTGCTCATCAGAAGACACCATAATCTGTAAATATATTATACTTCCCTTAAAAGTTTTCAAGAGCAAACAAAAACAGCATTTTAAAAAGTAAACCAACAAGCGAGTCTCAAAGGACATTTGCAAAGTACATAACTGACTGCTATGGTTTGAATGTTTATCCCCTCCAAAATTCACATTGAATTTCATTTCCTTTGTGATGGTTTGAGGAGGTGGGACCTTAAAGAAGTGGAAGCTATGAGGGCTCCTCCCTCATGGATGGACTAATGCCATCACTGCAGGAGTGAGAAGGGACTAGGTCTACCCCTTCTTGCTTTCTCTCTCTCCTTGCTCCTATGCCATGTGATGCCTCCCACCGTGTTATGACACTGACAGAAGACCCTTGCTAGATACTGGCACCTTGATATTGGACTTTCCAGCCTTTAAAAGATGAGAATAAACACCTAGTCTCAAGTATCCTGATATAGCTGCACAAAACAAACAATAACTAAGGGTGCAGGTTCAGAACATAGAAAACCTCACACGAATAAATAAAAAAGAGAATAGACAAGAGGTATGAATAAACACTTCTTGAAAGTAAATATTCAAATGCCAAACTAAAAAGTGAAAATGTCCTCAACCTTATTAGTAACCTGAGAACTTCTCATTAAAATCACAAGGAAACATCACTCCACCAGAAGGGTAGATTTATGTTTTTTCCATGTTTGTAGTCCTGTGCATCCAACCCGGGCCCATGAGCATGTTAGGTAAGCACTCCACTACTGAGCTATCCAGTGCTCCAGAATGGTACATTTAAAAGACTGAAAATACCAAGTTTCAGGGAGCATGAACAACAAGAGAAACTTTCAAATACTGTTGGCAGAAATGTTAACTGATATAACCATTTTCAGATCAATTGGCATCATCTGGAAAAGTTAAAATCATGACTCTGTGACCCACCAAACACACTACCATCTACAGGCCAGACAGAAATGCAAACCCCTGGCACACAAAGACATGACCTCTGAATTAAGGACAGTGTTGTTGGGGATTTTTGCACTTTAATGTGTGGGAACTGATGCTAAGTGGGTAGTGTCAGAGCAGAATTGGATTATAGGACACCCACTTGGTGTCAGAATTGTTGACAGAAGGCAAAAGTGAAAGAAAGTACCAGTTTGACAGCTGTAGGATAGGCCTAGGAAACAATAAATTTAGTTTCAAGAACAGAATGCATCAAAAGAGTCTCTAAGAATGTGCCTTAACACTTGGAAAGAGATTTATGTTTCTACTGGAGGGTCAGGATAAAACAGTGACTATGTGAAAGAGCCAACAACTGGAAAAGATCATATTAACTCTAAGGAAAATAAATATAATCTACTACATGGCTCAGATGTGAATAGTGATTGCACAGATTTCGTATAAATACTAGATTAATTTAACAAAAACTGATTATGTAGTTTCATTGGGGGAAGGTGGGAAGAGAGGGGGGATAACGATTTGATAACTGTGTGGCAGCAGAGGTAGGGAGCAAATGAATAATTGAATCCCCATTTCAGTACTGGTAAGTCCTGAGGTGTTGAACATAACTTATACCAAAAGTGACAATACAAGCATTCCATTTAGTGATGTGGATGTAAATTTCAAAGAAACAGCTGAAAGAATATTTGTAGCAGTGTTCTGCATAATAGAGAAAATCTAGAAACAACCTAAATATCCATAGATAGAATAAGAAATCTTGTTATCGTCTTACAATAAAAATAAAGTCTCAGGCAACAACTTGGGGACTCACAAAAATAAATTGAACAAAAACAGCCAGATCCAAAAGATTACATATTGTATACTTGTATATAAAGTTCCAGAAAATGGGGCTGGGATGTAGCTCAATGATAGAACCAATACTTAGCATTTGCAAGGCTCCAGATTTGATCCCAAGCACTGGGAAAAAAAAAAAAAGAAAGGCTCAGTGTCTGGTGAATAGCATTGCTTTGGAGAAGGGAAAAGCTGTGTAGGTGGTGTTACCTTAGGTGGGTTCCCTTCATGACCACGTATTGAGTTGGTTTTGATATTGTGCCACATTTGTACATATCTATTATACTACAATTCAAAGTTTTAAAAAGGAATTAAAGAATAATTTCCCAGATTGAAACTTATGTCTCTCCATTAGCTGGCTGGTAGGTTAAAGTTTACTTCAAGTGACAATAAAATGTTTTCTGACTAGTGATTTCAATTGCAAATTTCTGAATTTAATGAAATATACTTTGGCAAGCAGTGAGCAGTGCAAGCCTAATTTGTTTAATCAAAATCTCTAAATATAATTTATTCTATATGTGAGCTTATTAAAACAGATACATTAGATTAGAAACTCATAATAAAATTCTAAAACTTTAAACCAAATTGAAAGCCACTCCAATGCTTGCCTCCTCTCTACACAATAAAGCAAACTGGTTTTCCTTCCTCTACGTGTTCTCTCCCTAAAGTAAACTTTTTGACTCAAGACAGGAATCTTTATAGACAATTTGCTTTCAGTGACCCAAGAGTAAATTTCCCACACAAAGGATCTCTCACAGGTGGAATTCATTAACAATGACAATGGCAATTTCCTCCCCTCTTCCCTCTGCCACCAGCAGTTGAGACCCATCAGCTCCTGACTCAGAATAGGTGTTCAGCCTCCCAGCCAGTCCTCTCCTCTGCCGATTTTTAAATCATTATACCAGATGTTACATGATTTCCAATTGGATCTCATATTAGTCTCAGTTGATTATTTCATCTTGCCAGGAGCTGTGATCTGAGGCTACTATGTAGCTTCCAATTTGATATCTTGGAACTGTATTATGTGATGCTTTATTCTATGATATCAAAAATGAACCATATTTAACAATGAAAGTGAAGGGTAATATGGACACAAATACACTATTTTATGATACTACAGAATCATTTTTGCCACAATCATTTATAGTTGATGTTGACTGAGGGGAAATCACTGAAATGAAGAGCATGTGAATTGATATTAGAAGATACCAAATAAGTGCTGGAATACAGCTCAGTGGTAGAACATGCTTAACATTCATCAGGCCCTGGGTTCAATCCCTAGCACCAAAAAAATAAAATGAACAGAAGATACCAAATTACTTTCTTCTTCTCTGTAAAAAAACTACCTAATCTGATTTTTTAAAAATAAATCAATAAGAGAGAAGAGATTTTCAATGGCATCCTTCCATAACAAGACTATTTCTTTTTACAGCACATCAGGGATGAAACAGGAGCTCTCAGAGAACTGAATTCTTTGGGGAAAACCTTCAGAGGTAGACTTGAAGGGTATCATTTACAACAAAGACTCCTGTAGTAAAACTGCCCATAATTCTCAGTCCATAACTGTAAAAGAATTTTGTAGGTTTATGTTCTTAGAGCCATAAGCAGTTTTGACAGGGATAAAATTTCTACTATAATAAATATGGATCAATTACAGAGGAGCACTGTAAATAAGCTTTGATTTAGAATTTCAATTCTGCTATTAGCAATAACAGAATGTGATCAGCAACAATAACAAGGTAATGCTAACCAAACCTTGAATGAGAACAATTAGAAAAGTTGGAAGAAATGCAAAACTCACGTATGTGAAGGCACCAGAAAACCAGCAGGGCAGTGAGGAATTATAGAGAAACTCCAGAAGCAAAGGAAAACCCACAAAGCATGTGGGCTACTCTTCCAGAGCAGTATGGTGATTCCATTGAGACAGACATCATCACCCCATGTACATGTATGATACATGAATGGTATGAATGTACATCATGCACAACCACAGAAATGAAAAGTTGTTCCCCATTTGTGTACAATGAATCAAAATGAAGTCTGTAAAAATTAAAAACAAATGCCTAAGAGGCTAAAAATGAGGAGACCTAGATTCAAGAGCAAGGGGGACAAAATAGGAGTTCAGGGCTTATTGAAGAGAAAAAAAAAATTCTAGTAAACTCTCTAGGCTTACACCCTAGAATGTAAGAACCAACCTCACAGGGACTGGAGCCTGGCTTCTTATTTTTTTCAGTTGCTAAATAGGTTAAGGTAATGTGTGATTACTGGTGCCCATAGGCTGGCTTTTGGTCAGAAGCAAATATAAAACAGGAGTAAGAGTATTTTCAAGACCCTCAGATTATCACTGCCACCTTTCACATGCATTGTTTGAAATAAACTACAAAACCACCACGTTAAGGAGTATATGCCATGTGACTAAAAGGTTAAAGGAAAAATCAACGATAGAAATGGAAGCATAAAATATTTCAAAAATGGAGTCATCAGATGTAAAATTATTCTTACTAATGCATTTGAGAAATTATAGGACGAATGAGATCTACTAAAATTCTAAAAGTGAAAAACGCAGTATCTGAAACTTTAAAACCAAGTCAGTAGCTGGAACTAACAACAGACAGGTACAATGAGAGAATCTATGACTAAATATCAGTCAACAGAAAATAGTCTGAATGAAGCACAGAGACAAAATAACAGAAATTATAGAAAAGAATATGAACTATAGGGAATTCAGTGACTTTTTTTATCTTCATATTATTAATATTTGGGGCCTGTTTTTGCCATAGGGGGTGCTGTTCTATGCATTGTAGGACACTTAACAACATTCCTTTCCTGAATTCTTCTCAATAACTAAATGTCACACTTTCCTCTCCAGGTGTGACAACCAAAACAATGTCTAATGGCACTGAAAAATATCTTATTCAGCAACTAAACTGCTTCTAGGTGAGAAACACTGGGATAAAGTGACAAACTGTGACAAACACATCAATGCAATCCCAAAAGGAGAAAAGCAGAATGGAACAGAAGTCATATTTAAATAAACAATTGGTGTCAATTTTCCAAAACTTATGAAAGAAACCAAGTAATAGATTCAAGAAGTATGATGAATCCCAAGCAGGAAAACAAATGAGCAAAATTTACAGCATAGTAAAACTGTTAGAAACCAAAGATCAAAAGTAAATTTTAAAAGCAGGAAAAGAAAACAATAACAGAATATCCTTGAGGGAGCAAAAACAAGACATGCAGTTGGCCCTTCGAGAGTCAGTAGACATCAGAAGACAATGGGGTGATACTTCAACATGCTGAAAGGAACCACTGTGAACCCAGAGTCTGTATCTCTAAACAGTCAATAAAAATAATAGCAGTAAAAAAAAAAAGAAAATAAAAAAGATAGCAGTATAAATATATTTTGAGAAAAGCAAATAGAGATCTTGCTACTCCCAGGCCCACACAAAAGAAAAAACTAAAGGGTAGAAGGAAAAAGATCTCAGATGGAAATTGGGAGTTAGTAGATATAGGAAGGAACAAAAGTAACCAAAATTTCAATGTTTGGGTAAATCTAAAAGCATATGTCAATGCAAAAAATAGTAATAATCTTCAAGTTTAAAAATAGATATAGAAATAAAGTATGTGACAATAATTGCACAAAAGTTAGAATTATGGGGTGAACTGTAAAATGGAAATAAGGTGATCTTAAAGTCCTCACATTATACAGAAAGAGTTACAACCTAGAATTTCATTAGTCAAGGTTTCCTGCCCTAATCTCTAAACCACAACAAGAAGAAAGATGAATGCCTAACAAACTAGGAGAACGGAAAACTGGAATCGTATCAAATGAGTAGTTAATCCAGAAGAATGTAAGAAAAAAGAAAAAAGTAAATGAAGAAGAGACAGGGCAAAAGCAAGCAAATACTGAAGGATAGATTTAAACTGAACGATGTCAGTAACCACATTAAAGATCACAAAAAACAAAGATGATCAAATTTAAGCTTCAAAAAACATCCATCTATTGGAATGTTTTCTCTGATATGTGGATGCCGACACACAATAAGCGGGGAGGGGGAGAACAGAAGTTCATTGGATTAGACAAAGGTGAATGAAGGGAAGGGTGGGGGACGGGAATAGGAAAGACAGTGGAATGAATCAGACATCATTTCTCTGTGTACTTACATGAATACAGGACCAGTGCCGCTCCACATCATGTACAACCGCAAGAATGGGATCCCACCTAGAATAACATGATTCTAGTTAGGATCCCATTCTTGGGATCCTAAAGATCCCTAAATAAATATTTGCATGTTTGCATAAATATGTCAAAATACACTTTACTGTCCTGTACATTTAAAAAGAACAAATTAAAAAAATTTTTTAAAAAAGAAAAAAAAATCAACCTATGCACTGCTTACAAGGAACATCATGAACAATAAAAGAATTCTAGATGATTTCTAAATTTAAAAAGAAGGAATAGGTATTGAAAGTAAAGTGATGGTGGCAATTATATAATAATGGGGGAAAACACAATTTGATTGTAAAACTTGCAGTTGTTTACAACTTGGCCTATTTGCATCACTTTAAAATTAATGCCTGTTAATATTAATTAAAGCACCATACATGGTGTCTCACCATTTTAAATTCCAAATATTTCTCTACACATCCATAAACATGAAGAAAGATAGCACAACTGCACCAGAATGCCTTGGGCAAGGGTAATCTGGGTGATTTCTCCCTACTCAATTATTTTTTAATTTAATATGGTTCACAATATAAAACATTTACTTCTTTTGTAAATTTTAAGAAATGTTACTTCTCATAACATTACTAGGTGAGGTTTCTACTGTGTCTTAACAGGAAGTAAAAGCTGAACGGACTGAAAAATCAGCAGCTCTTCTTAGGCCCCTGAGAGGGGAGTTCACTGGGCAAACAGCTGCCCCCAATGCTGGAGAGACAGGTGACTACAGGGAGCCACAGCTCACCACAACAAAGACGAAGAGCAAAGCCACTGTGGGAACCAGGGTAGCAGGGGCAGGAAAACCTTCTGGTAATTAATGAATTGCTAAAGGTTCAATGCAGTCAACTCAGAGTTAAACATTTCAGA
This sequence comes from Glaucomys volans, assembly GCA_020662805.1. NCBI lineage: Eukaryota > Metazoa > Chordata > Mammalia > Rodentia > Sciuridae > Glaucomys > Glaucomys volans. The sequence goes on along the minus strand of JAJEJO010001146.1, from coordinate 339,859 downwards.
GAGACCTAGTCACAGAGGGTCCCCCCCATGATACTGTATGATTCACCTCTAGGACCCTGACCAGGTTTCCTCCAGTAAAGATCAAAGAAAAGTCCCCATTGGTCTCCAGCAGGGAAGGGCACGAGGAGTCATTCTGAAATACACCAGGCCACTCTGCTCTCAACAAGGCCTGCTCTGAGGAGGAATGAATTAACCAGTCTCTAACCTGTTGGTTTCTTGTCAGAGCCTAATTTGCCTGAGAAAAGGGAAATACAAACTGCAGTTCATTTAGCCACCATATCTGAGGATGAAGAAAATGACTGAGAAACACTTGTGAGGTTCACAGTCCAGAGGTGCAAGCTGACCAAACCACAGAACCCTGATCACAGTACCTGGGGCACCTCCCTTCTCCCATACCTTACCCCTGCCGGGAAAGGCCAATTTATTGCAGTTTCTTCACCCAGTACATCATTATTAACACAATTAACACAATATTACAAGATACACTAAAAGGCAACATATACAATTTGAGGAGACAGAGGAAACACCAGAAACAGATACAGGAGGAATTTTGGAATTATCAGATCAGGAATTTAAAACAATTCTGATGAATACACTGAGGGGGGTCTAGTGGATAAAGCAGAAAGCATGCAAGAACATATGAGTGATGGAAATTCTAACAAAGAACCAAAAAGTAATGCTAGAGATCCCAAACATGGTAACAGAAATGAAGAATGCCTTTCACGGGCTTACTAATGTGCTAGACGCATGTGAGGAAAGAAATCTCTAAGCTTCAGGATATATCAATAGGAATTCTGAAAACTAAGACAAAAAGAAAGCAAATACAGTAAGGGGAAAAAAAGGAACAAAATATCCAAGGACTATAGGACAAAAAAAAAAAAAAGCAAGCAAGATATGCATAATGGAAGTACCAGAAAGAAAAGAAAGAGAAAGGAACGGACTACTTGAAAGAAGAATGACCCACAGTTGCCCCAGGTTATTTTCAATCACCGAGCCATAGACAAAATAATCTCAGGGAATGTGAAGTAGGATAAAGTGCCAATAAAAAATAGTACATCTTTATATATAATTTTCAAACTAGAGAAAATAAAAAATAGATACAAAACTCTGGAAGAAGCCAGAATGAAAAAAAAAAAAAATACCTTACCTATGGAGAAAAAAAAGATAATTATATCTAACTTCTCAGAAACTTGGCAAGCAAGACTGAAGCAGATATTTAACGTGTTCAGAGAAAAAGCAACAACAACAAAATCCACCAACCTGGGTTTTATACCCTGAGAAATTATCCTTCAAAAGTGAAGGAGAACTGGGCATGGTGGTGCGGTGCGCATCTATACTCCCAGTGACTCTGGAGTCTGAGGCTAGAGGATGACAAATTGGAGGCCAGCCTGGACAATTTAGCAAGACTCCGTCTCAAAATTAAAAAAAAAAAATTTAATAACTGGGGATCTAGCTCAGTGGTAAAATATCCCTCAAAACCAAAACAACAAAATAAAAACAAAACAAAGGTGAACCCATGCAAACAAAAGCTGAGGAAATTTGTTTTCCTCAGATATCATTTCCCCAGATATCATTCATTTCAGGAAATCTTAAGAGAACTTTAGAAAGAAATAAAATGAGTACATTTAAGGTCAGAAACTCAAATTTACATAAAGAAAAAGACTGCCAAAAAGGCACAAGATAAAAATATTTTTTTCTTATTTTTAATTGATCTAATAGATAAGTTGGCTAGCAATGACATATTTGGTTAGGTATGTAGGATTATTTTGTTATTATAAAAGTGGTAACAGTGAAATAAATGGAGAAACACATAGCATGCCACCAATAATCAAAGGTCAGTAGAAGTTGGGTTAATTATAAATGCATATTGCAAACTCAAGGGAAATCACTAAAATAGTGCAAAAAAAAAAACCCTGCTGGGTATGGTGGTGCATGCCTGTAATTCTAGCAGCTCAGGAGGCTGAGGCAAGAAGATCTGGAGTTCAAAGCCAGCCTCAGATTAATTAATAAGAAAAGTATATCTTGCCCACACTAATTGAAAGAACACTTTACTGATTTCAGACACAGTGACCTTTAAAGGGTCATTACAAAGGGACCCAATTACCTAAGAAAAACTATGATCCTTAACATGTATGTACCAACAAGAGGGTATAAAAATATATAAGGCAAAAACTAACAGAATGAATCCGCTTTACTAAAAATGGACAGATACAGCAGGCAGAAAATCATTAAGAACACAGTTGAACTCAACATCATCAATTGACTATAATCAATACCTATAGACCATTTCATCAACTAACAGCAGAACTGCATATTTCAAGATCTCATGGTCCTTTCAATAGATAGAACACATTCTAGACCATAAAGCATGCTTTAACAAATTAAAAGAATAGTGATCAGACAGTGTGTGCTGTAAGTCCTTAGTAGAATTAAACTAGAAACCAATAACTGAACGATTATTGAAACTGAAAATTCCAAGACATATAGAGACTAAAATTTCTAAACACATAGGTCAAAGACTAAATCTTAAGAATTAATATTCTGAACTGACAAAGAAGATATAACATAAAATTTGTGATAACTAGTGGAAAAAGTGCTTGGAGGAAAATTTAGAGCACAGAGCGAACATCTCAGGAAAGAAATATCTAAAATCAATAATCTAAGTTTCTATCTTAGGTGGGGAGAAAACAAATCCAAAGTAAACTGGAAGAAATATTTAGAACAGAAATCAATGAAAAGGAAAACAGAAAATCAATAGGTAAAATGAATTGAAATAAAACCTGGTTCTTTGAAGCCAGACTAACTAAAAAATAGGACATACATTACCAATATTAGAACTGAAAGGGGGCTAGGAATGTAGCTCAGTTGGTAGAGTGCTTGCCTTGCAAGCATCAAGGCTCTGGGTTCAATCCCTAGCACTACCAAAAAAAAAAAAAAAAAAAAAAAAGAAAGAACTAAAAGAGGACACCACTACAGATCCTATGGGCATTAAAATAATATATAAGGAATACTATGAACAACTATATGCTCACAAACTTGAAACCTCCATGAAACTGAGTAATTATTTGAAAGGCATAATTTGCCAAAGTTCACACACATAAAAATGGACAGTCTGAGTAGACCTATATTTATGAAATAAATTGAATCAATAATTTAAAATATTCCAAAAGAAAAAGCATCAGACTCAGATAGCTTCCTGGCAAACCATACTAAACATTTAAAGGAAGAAAATATACCCATTCTCTACAATCTCTTTCCTAAATCATTCTGAGGCCAGTATTGCTGTAATGACAAAATCAGACAGAGACAGTACAAGAAACGAGGACTACGTACTCATGAACACAGATACAAAAATCCACAATGAAATATGAGCAAACTGAATCCAACAATGTAGAAATGTAATTATACACCATGACCAAATGGGATTTATTCCAGATATGCAAGGCTGGCTCAAAATTCAAACAGTAATGCAGTCCATCCCATCAACCAGCTAAAACAGAAATCATATAATCATATCAATAGATGCAGAAAAATAGATGCATTTCACAAAATATTCAGCTACAGCAATAAAAATAATACTCAGTAAAGAAGGAATAGAGAGGAACTTTCTCGACTTGATTGAGAATATCTACAAAAAGCCAACAGATAAATACACACTTAATGGTAAGAAACTCAAAGCTTTTCCACTAAGTTCAAGAACAAGGCAAGGATGTGCTCTCTCATCACTTCTTTTCAATATCATACTGGAATTACCAGTTAGTGCAATAAGACGAAAAGGAAATAAATATATACAAATTGGGGAAAAAATAAAATTGCATTTTGGAAATGTCATAATTGTCCATGTAGAAAATCGAAAAGAATCAACAAATTAAAAAATCTCCTGGAGCTAATAAGACATTATATATTAAGATTGGAGGACACAAGATTAATATGCAAAAGCTAATCACTTTCCTATATACCAGCAATGAACAAGAGATGGAAAATTAAAAACATAATATAATTTGAGCCTGCAAAAAGTAGATATGTAGGTATAAATCTAAAAAACGATATACAAAAATCTGTATTAGAAAAACTGAGAAACTCTGATGGAAGATATCAAAGAACTAAATAAGTGGAGAACTATTCCACTTTCCCTGACTCAATATTGTCAAGATGTCAGTTATTCCCATCTTTTGCTAAATAGATTGCAATGTAATCCCAACCAAAATTCCACTGATATTTTGTAGATACTGACAAAATGATTTTTAAGTTTACATGAAAAAGCAAAAGACCCAGAACAGTCAACACGATATTGAAGGAGAACAAATCTGAAGGACTAGTACTACCCAACTTTGGATTTACTGGAAAACCAAAATGATCATAACGATACAGTGTTGATGAAAGGACAAATAGATCAATGGAACAGAAAAAAGAACCCAGAAATAGACCCATGTAAAAATATCCAACTTTTCAACAAATGATACAACAGCTAGACATCTATGTGCAAAAAAATAATAAGAAGAAGATGAAGACCTTCACAAAAATACCTCAAAATTTATGAAATTGAAATGTAGAATACAAAACTATACATGTCCTGGGATATAACACAGGAGAAAAACCAAGTTGACCTTGGGTGTGGTGATGACTTTTTATACACAACACCAAAAGTGTGGTCCCTTAAAGAATAGTCAATAAAATGGACTTCATCAAAATTTAAAACTTCTGCTAAGTGAAAAACATTGTCAAGAGAATGAGAAGACAAACCAAACAATTTGCAAAAGACACATCTGGTAAAGGACTGTATATATATACATACTTACATATATATGTATATATATAAGATTTATCATAAAATTTTATAAGAAATAAACATCCTGACTCAAAACTGAATCAAAGATCTTGATAGATACCTCACCAAAGAGATACAGATGGCATATAAGCCTAATTAAAAGATGTTCCATACCATATGTCAATGGGGAAATGCTAACTAAAACAACAATGAGATATTACTACACTCCTATGGGAATGGACAAAATTTGAAACAGTGACAATACCAAATACTCCTGAGGATGGGGAGCAACAGGAACTCTTATTGTTGGTGGGAATACAAAATGGTACAGCTACTTTGGAATACAGTCTGATAGTTTATTACAAAAGTAAACACACTCTTACCATTCATTCCAGTCATTGCCCACAGAAGGCAGGCAAGGTTATGGTGCCTAGTATCCTAGAGGCTTGTGGTTCCTCTGAACTCTCCTTGGTGGCCCTGTGCTTGGGTTCATTGGATTTATGATTTTGCATTTACGAGTTATTGTTTAAAATGCTACAACTCTAAATATTATCCCATATTATTTATAAAGATTATGTTAAGAGAACACATTCTAAGAAGAAATGCTAAGGAAAATCAGGTGATTATCCCAAGAATGTATGATCACTTCACTCTACTGTCTTGTGATTAAAACTTCCAAAAAGTGGATCTGCAATCCAAAATCTATAAAAATTCCCAAACTCATTCATTCATAGTTATGTGTTTATATTTGTGTCTAATTATATATTGATTCATATTATTCACCTTAAACACCTTGCCTCCTTCTGGACATGTTTTCATAACTATGCACATTATTTTATGCAAATCAGTCTTACAATGGACTTTAGAGGTAGGTGTCCAGGTGAGTGACGAAATGGCATGAACAAAAGAGAAATGTTATGGAAATTTTGGGCAGTTTAGATCTTTCCATTTGCATCACTTCAAAATGATTTCAATGTACAATCTCATTCCCAGCCCAGTGACAGGCTCATGAGGTAAATAAATTAATAATCATCATAAGTCAGAGTATGCATTTAGGAATAATTGAGGTACTTTACTTAACAAATGTTTCCCTCTCTCCACATTCCCACAGTTGCCATTCTAGGTTTCACCTTGCTGTGATTTTGGTTTGTCCTCAAAAGTTCAGGTGTTGAAACTTCAATTCCTCAATGCAGCAGTGTTAGGAGGTAAGGACTAATGAGAGTCATGGAGACGGAGTCTTTGTGAATGGATTAATGACTTTCTTTGGATACTGTGTATACTTTTTTGATACATTCTCATGGGACTGATTACTTACCCCAAGAACAGCTTGTTATAAATGAGGTCACCTTTCGTGTTTTGCCTCTTCTGCATGTGCCTACTTGCCCTTCTGCTTTCTGTCATGAATTAAAGCAATATCAGGCTCTCACCAGAATCCAGGCAGATGCCAGCACCATGTCCTTGGACTTTCCAGCCTCCAAAACCACGAGAAACATAAACCTCTTATACATTACCCAGTCTCAGTATTCCAGTATAGCAACATAAAACAGACTAAGAAAGACCCATCCTCATCCCTGACCTACATTTTCCCTCCTCTCTAATCTACCCCACACTCAGTGCTCTCAGTATTCTCTATCTAAACACAGATCTGATCATTTCTCTCCCCTACTCAGGAATTCACCTTCTGCTCTCTACCAAGTGCTTTATCAAGCACCTATTGACTAGAGCAAACCACAGTGGGTAAATCAGTTCCTTGGGAAGAATCGTTTTGTCCTCAAAACATATGCACATTTTTTACTCTAATATATAATTTACACTAGTTGGATTTAATTAAAATGTCACAGTTTGGATTGTTCCCATTTCTAGGAAAATATGCTACAGCAAAGTGGTCTTTCAGCTTCATGTAACCCCTGACATGATGCTTCCTCATGTCCTCCAAGGTACCCAGACTAGGGCCCAGTGTGAACTTTGCAGAGGTGTTCAAGACACCTCACACATTAACACCTCTACCAAAGAAAAATCATAAGCTTCATCTTGCTAGGTGTTTTCTATAACCCAGAACAAATGGGTCAGTAAAACTGTTAGTAACCATGTCAATACTGTATCCCTCTTTTAAAAGTTCTCAAACACAAGCACACTAAATTTTATGAGAAATCTTGCAACAAAATCTGTAACAAAGATCACCCAGGAATCAGGAGCAGACCTTGTTGAAAAGTGTGCCTCCTTCACTGTACTTTCATACTTTCCTTGCTCTATTCCCATTACCTAGAAAGTCATTCCTACTTTCTCCAACTGGCAAACTCCTACTCACCTTTAGAAATCCAATCACTTCCTCTCTGAAACCATTCCCAGCCACTATAATTGAAAATAAATATTTTTCTTATGCAGATTTGCAGCACTTGATATATTTATGTTAAATTTCATCAATGTGGTATACTTGGATTTACTTCTTAGTATCCCAAGCCAAATAATGAGATCCCTGAAAATAGAAATTATCCCTTATTCATCTGCAAATTATCAGAATCTAGCAAAGTTCATATTAGGAACCCTATAAATATGTGTGGAACAAATTGATGAAAGAGTAAATGATCTTTAATGAAAATAAAATATGTAACAACATATGCCATCTCCCTAGCTCTCTAAATAAGAATTCTTTGCTGCCAAAAAGTGCAATAATAATATCGAAGGAGAGGGGGCAATGACTGTGGTCTAGAACAGCCCAGATGGGTAAATGACCCCTGGAGTTGAATTTGTAAAAAAAAAATCCATACCAAAGATTTTGTCTCCTTATAAGGACCACAGTGTCTCTGTCCAGGGTGCTGAGATTTCAGCTGGAAAAACCTGTTCCAAAATGAGGCAGAGTCAAACAGAACTAGAATATAAATGATTGCATAGTTTCTTGTCTCATATAGAGACTTCTTTCTCATCCAGGATCTTAGGACAGTCATATTCAATCAGTTACAGTTCAGTCAGTGTAAGTAGATTATGTTGACTTTGTTCTGCAGAAAAAGTTACCCAGTCTAAAGGAGGCAGAAGATTTAGGGAAAAGGACCTGTGAGTTAGATGTGGGTTTTCCTCACTGCCCTTTCTCTAATCACTGTGTGACCTTGGACAAGTGACCACACCTTTCTAGGCATGGACTTCCTGCCCTTTAAGTAATTCCTGATTAAGATAGAACAAATCTTCAGTGAATCATCAGTGTGTGTCAAGCACTTTCACTTTTTTAATCCTCTCAAAACCCTGTGAAGTGGATATTATTATTCTCATTTTACACATGAGAAAACAGGGCTTAGAAAGGTAAAGTAGCTTTCTCAAGGCCACTCCACAAACACACAGCATTGCCTGGTTGGGAAGTTCGATCTGTTCACAGCTAGATCCATGGCCAAGGTGAGTCTAAGACTTTCTCCTGCTGCCCCTTTCCATGACCTCTGGCTACTGATGGCCATCTTCAAGTGTTTTTCTAACACTGAAATGGCCATGGTACACAGTGCTTATGATTTTTTATTTTAGCTGTTTTGAAACATGACAATTTTAAAAAAACTTTCACATCATTAATGATGACTTATGCCTTAACTTCGTCTAAAGGTGAAAAGCCTCATATTAATCACATTCCTCAAAGAGTCTCTTAAAGAGGCAGGGGGTACCCAGGATAAAAAGCTTATAACTTCTCTGTGAGTGAGCAGTCTCCCAAAGGGGCTGCCAGAGCCTTGGAAGGCCTGCTTCACTTGCTCACACATGCTCCTCAGCAGAGTGGCGGCTACACCATCACATCCTATCCAGACCGCATGAGGACAACCCCATGAATGTCTGCTGTGGAGCATTCAGTGAAGCAGCCTGGCCAGAACAGATCCTGGGCAAGTGGGGAGAGGGGAATGACTTCCTTTTCTCACCCTATCATGTATCATTTTTGGAGTATATTAGCTCAGCAGCCTGACCCTTCCTCATGTCATTTTTGTATACAAATGACTACAGAATGTGTCTAACTGTGGGCTCTCTTAAAGTTGTTTCGACATTCTTAAACTACTCACAATAACCCATGAATTGCTACAATATCTATTCCATTTACAGAAAAGTCAAGACTCAGGATACTTAAGAAATTTACCTAAGATCAATAATCCAGAGATCAACAAAGCCCAAAGGCACAAAGAGCCCAAGAACAAATCCTGAGCTCCTTAAAGTAACATAGGAGCTGTTCAATAAAGCAGTGCATCTTACAAATGCCCTGTAGCTTTTACGCCTCTTCCATCCCAAACCTGTGCACCTCCATTACCCTGTAACCTAGCTTTGCTCAATACTAGAACTTCTTTTTCAGTTTCTGTTTCCCTAACTTGAAATCCCTATCATCTCTCCTTTCCCATAGCCTGTGCTCCATAAACAGTAACTAACTTATAAACTAGTAATCTGGGTGACAGTAGCTCTCTTTCCTTATATCTCCCATGATAACTTTTCCACATTATCACACATACATTCAATATTTAAAGCAGGATTCTGCCTGTAGAAAGAAGTACACACTTGACACGTGTAATAGCAGAAGGAAGTCATTTGTCACTGTAATTTTAACTAGACTAAGAGACAAACATGCATCAACATGGTTAATTCTCTATTTGCAGGATTATGAAATATCATTATCTTCTTATGTCACTTTTTTTTTTTAAACCTTCTGGTGACTTTTAGCACTTTCTACCTGGAGTTGTGGCTAATTTGCACACCTCCTTCTTATGATATCATTCCCTCCCCCATGAACACCATTATTTCTTTGCCCCACCCTACCCTAATCATGCCACTCCAGACCAGAATCCAATGCTTTATATGGACCAGACTGCAAACCCATTCATAATGAATTAAACAAAGTATTAGTGCTGTATGAAGGATACACCAATGAAAATTGAATATTCAAAGCAGTCTAAAGGAAAAGACAAGAGGACAGTGCACAGATTTGCCAAGTGAAGTGGGCACTGGTAAGGCTGCAAAGCAAGAGTTCGGTGGGAGGTGGAAGCAACTGCCTGAAGGGAGAGATAAGTGGATCTCTGGTGTGGAGCCTTGAGTTCTCGGAGGAAGGCTGCCAGAGGAAGATTCACCAGAAAGGCAAAAAAACATGTCCATTACTCAAACGGGAAGGGGAGTCCAAATATCCCCAGCTTGCCCTATGACCTCTGCCTGGACAGATTCACCAACGGAAAAACTCAGAGCCAGGCCCCTACCCAGTAGCAGCAGAAAAGCCTAGAACTGGTTAAATTGACACTGAATGAAACCATTCGCACGCTGCTCTTGCTACCGATTCCTAGCTTGGGATACTTTCGCCCTGAGTTTCTAAGCTGAGGGAAAGGCAGGACCCAAGTATTCATGTACAGGTGGCCGGGGCGATGAAAAAAGCTTCACCTGGTCCTCCACGGCAGGCGGGGAGACCAAGGCAGCCCGTGGCAGACTGGAGTCCGGGTCAGACTGCGGGCCGCCTCACCCAGAGCCAGCTAGGTAGTATCCGCCAAGCTACACTGCCTGGCCGCTCCTGTGCTGTCACAGCCCCTACGAGTTGGCAGCAGGGAGCGGGCAGCCCTGCAGCCGGCGCTGGGACTCACCACGTCCATGATCTGCAGAAGGCTCAGAGAGAAGTAGACTGTGAGCGGCTGGGAGTCGTTGGCTACTGGCCTCTCCAAGGGGTTGTAGTTCTTGACCAGCTCCTTATAGAGCTTTCTCTGGAACTCGCCTTGCAGGGACACTTAAGAAGAAAAGAGCACCGGCCGGCTGCTTAGGAAAGGCCAGGGGTAGGCTCCCCACGCCCCCCTTCCTCTTCCTCCTCCCCCTGCTCGCGCCCCCCGCTGCCCAATCATGCAGCCCAGACCAGCAGCCCTGGCAGCGCCCTGCTGCCCCGCTCTGGCGGGGATACCCCACCTGGCCCCCGGGCGGCGCCCACAGAGCCGCCCGGGATCCCGCGGAAGAGTGGAGAACAAGAACGCGTCAGCTTTACCTTGCAGGAGCGACGCGACCAGCGCCAGCCAGACACCTCCCCGGGTGCCGCGCATGTTGGGTTCCAGAGCTGCCGCGAGCCGGCGCGCCGCCGTCACGGCTGTCAGCCGGGGCCTGCGCCTGCGGCCGCTGAGCCGCCTCTCCCGCTTGGCTCGCGCGCCTTTAAAGAGCAGAGCGCGCCCCCGCCTCGCCCGCCCCCGCGCGCCTCTCCACGTGATGAGCCCCGCCCCCGGTCTCCTCCCGGACAGCCCTCCCGAGAGGGCCCGGCGTCTTCCCCGCTACCCCGGGAACTGCAGACAGCGGGTGCAAGTGCAAGATGCACTCAGAGCTGGTTATGCTCTGGGCACCCCAACCCTAGTTTCCACTGAGCGGTCCCCGCATCACGCCTCGGGCCAGGGCTCTCCAACGCCAGGTTCTGTCCCTAGCGTTCTTTGTCCCCACTCTGCTCCCTCCCGCTCTCAACCAGAAGCAGTATCTGACCACTGAGAGAAAGTCGGAAAAATTTGGGTAGCCAGGACTCCTTCCCCCGTGTCAGAGGTTGAGCGGCAGCGACCAGGAACCAGGCTTTGGAAGGTCTCTCCAACAGGCAAGACAGATCAGAGAGGAAGCCCTCTCCAACATTCCTTAAGCCCCGGGTGTTCTTGCAGCTACCATTCCCTGGGCATCACCAGCTGGATTCTGGGCTGGATTCTGGATGTGCCGACGGCATTCTACAAGAAAAGACAGGAGCTGCAAATGTATGTTGAGATTCTCATTAGATAGCTTGATTTATTTCCATTCGCCTTTAAAAGAGATTCAGAATATTGAAAAGTTAATTCCAACGCCTTGCTGGACGGACAACCAAAACTTGATGGTATTATCTAGGCTTTTTAGGGTCCAAGGGGGAGTTAATCGGCAAGAGGACGTTCAGCGAAGACAACAGCCATAGAGATCCGGAAGGGAGAGAGTCCTGAATGTTGAGGAGAGGGAAGAGGTGTGGTTCTGAAAAGAGATGAAAAGAGGCTGGAAGGTACAAAGGAGAGGCTTCAGGAGTGACAGAAGGTTCTGTCCCATTTGCTTCCAGAAGCAGGTTGCAGAGCCAAATACTCAGGGTTTCCTGCGCTCCTGTAGGGGGCGCTGTCGCCCGCTCTCCTGCAGACCTCAGCGCATCTAAACCACCCCAATTCTGCAACTGTGGATGAGACAATAGCAACAATGTCCGCGTTTCTGAACTAAGACACGGGATTCTAGGATGACACTAAGAACTAGGGAAAGGCTCACCAATACGTGATAGAGCTTAAAGATACCCCAGTAGTAGGAATGGTGTACTGAGCCCTGTTATTTCAAGGAAATGTATTGTCTTTGCAATGAAGTTTCTTGAAGCAAATTTATGTCTGTTTACTGATACATGCATACCCCTAAGAACCTAGAAGGAAGACTGATTCTTTTGTGGAAAGGATCATAGAAGAGGTGACAACTGAGCAGGTCTCCTCTCAAAGGAAGAGCATGTGTTGTGCCAAGGGCAGAGAACAGCACACAGATTTGGCATCTGGCCCCAGAGACCCCCTAACCCCACCCAAGGTATTCCTGAAGGTGTGCAAGATATAAGCTTCTGGCAAAGGAGGAATTAGAGAAGGACGATAAAACCCAATAACAGAATAGAGAAAGCACAGAGATATTAACTCTAAGATTTTCACTGGTACACCATCTCATGTGAGTGCAATTTACTCTCCTGCACACATTTTGCAAGTGTCCACGGTCCCTTCCTTCCACCATAAAGGGACATGAGCTCAGAGAACTTAATTCCCAAATAGAACTGCTTCCTTACTACCGTGGCACCCCATAATGTCAGAAGCTATAATTATAATTATATTGGAAATATATAAAATTAGAAATTAGAATACTGAAAACTATAATATTAGAAATAAACTATTTTAAGGTGGATCAACTGGTCGATAAATATTTATGCCTTGTGCTTTGCTAGGAACCTAAAGGACTTAGAAGCACAATCCACTCAATTTACTCTTTAGAACTGATGTGAGAATAGAAAATTTTATTCACCATCATGCCAATAAGTAGGCCTGTGTGCTTGACTATATTCAGTTCTGTTTCTGGGATTCAGTTTTGTTTCATTTTGTTTTAATTGGTAAAGAGAAGAAAGGAATAGGAAATTCTGGGAGTAGAGCCTTGGGGCTACTCAGGTTCTACCCTTGCTCCCATTCCCAACATAAAGAAATGGTAAAAAAAACCAAAATGAATATATACCTGAGCTTCTATAAGCAGGAATCAGAAACATATTCCAAGTAGTTATACCAACAATATGATATTTCTATGATAACCCAGGGGAGAGGCAAACCAAAGATAACAACAGACTCAAGGATTAGAGTCTAAAATTTTAACACACTCCAGGAAGACACCCAGAACTTGGACCTGTGAAAGATGGGGCACTGGAATAGAAATATCCACATAAATCCAGAGCCTGAAAAAAATTTCCTCTTCCATGAAAGAGAAAACCTCAACCATTATTCAGGGAATTTGGGAGGAACATGTTTTCTTCTTGGACTCTCGTTAGCAGAACGAAGGTAATCCAAAGTGTGTTAATTTTAGGTGTGAACTACAAAAGTGTACTACCCACCCAGTTTAGGATTCAAGGATTCCTCAGGAGGAAGATTTCATTCCTTCACAAACAGAACTACAAAAGAAAATCACAGTGCTCATGAGACTGAGTTCAAAGTAGAAAATATAAAGCACTCAAGAAAACAGACTACACATTATAGAGGGACATAGTCAACAGTAAGGGAGAGTCCACAGACAGAAAATCAATGCTCCCAACAATTGTACCATCTGGGGAGAGGGGGAAACTATGAAATTAGTATGTTTAAAATGCTAAAGCTATTGATCATGGTGGATAATGTCAATTGCAATAATAATCTGCAATTTCCATTGGTTTAACTCTATCAAAGTTTATTTCTCCCTCTCTTATCACAATTGAAGAATTCAAGTGACATTCCTAAGTGACTGCCCTCCTCCCACCCAGGTCTTTCAGGAATGCAAGATTTCTTCATCAATGAGAGACTGAAAATAAAGCAAAAGCAATATTCAAAGAATAAATTCTAAAAACTTTTCAATACTAATGGAAAACATCAAACCACAGGTTCCCTTGCTATGAATTTGACTACTGCTGAATTTAATTTGTTAGTAGATTTTAAAAGAATTTCCATCTATATTAATGAAGGATATTACTCTATAATTTGCAATTCTTGCAATGTCATTGTCCAATTTTGGTAGAATTATGATAACCACATAAACTAAACTTTTATGAAATCATCTGTATATGGTACTATTTCTTCCTTAAAGGTTTGATAAGACTGGCCAGTGAGGCTATGTGCCTGGAGTTTTCTTTGGAGGATTTTTTAAAATACAAACTCAAATTTTAGTAGACATAGTATAATTCAAATTTTCTATTTCTTCTTGGGAACGTTTTGTTAAGTTGTATTTTTCAAGAAATTTGTCAGTTTCATTTAAGTTACTGGATTTATTGTCATAAGATTGCTTATTATGTTCCTTTTTTTACTATAGTTATGTCTGTAGTGACATCTTCTCCTCATTCCTGCTTCCAGTTATTTGTCTTCTTTTTTGTCCTTGATTACACTTGCCAAGATTAATCAATCTTCTTAACCTTTCCAGACAAAAACTTTCTTGTTTCTTAACTTTATTTTCTTAATTTTACTCTTCTGATTATTTTTGCCTTCTAGTTACTTTGGGTTTAGTTTACTCATCTTACAGACCCTTTAAGGTATAAACTGAAACAATTGGTTTTTAATTTCCTTTGAAATGTAAGCATTTAAAAATGAAAATTTCCAATTTTCTTTTTTTTCATTCTCTTGTGATTTCTTCTTTGACCAATGGTTTATTTCAAAGTGTGTTGTTTTGTTCAAATAGTTCCATCATTTCTAGGTATATATTTATATATTTATAATTTAAATCCTTTGTGTTCATAGTACATTCTTTATGATTTCAACCCTTTTAATTCTATTGGGATTTATTTACTTATGATCCAGTATATGGTAAATGTTCTGTCTTGGAGAATATCCCATATGCACTTGAAAAGAATATGTATTCTGAAATTGTTGAGTGTAGTGGTCCTATAAATGTCATTTAGAGAAGTTGATAAGGTTGTTCTATATATTCAAAATCTTCATTGATTTTTTTAACTTTTTACAGACTCTTTTTGATTTTTTGTTCTAATTCTCCCTTTAGTTTTGTTTTATTTATTTATTTATTTATTTTTGGTGGTGGTGCTGGGCATTGAACCCAGAGCCTTGTGCATGCTAGGCAAGCACTCTACCAACTGAGCTATGTCCCCAGCCCTCTGCTTTGTGTATTCTGAATTTGTTAGTATGTATATTCAGGAATGATTTTTATGCTGACAAATTGTCTCTCACAGCATTATGAGATATTCCTTTTCAATTCTGATAATACTCTTTACAGTCTATTTTGATATTAGCAAAGCTGCATCAGTCTTCTCATGCCTGTTGTTTGCATTTTATAACTTTTATTATTTTTAATAATTTTCTACTTGAAACTCATACTTTCACATTTAAAGCATATCTCCAAAATGGCATGCAGTTGGGTATTACTTTCTTCTAATCTGAATACCTCAGATATTATTTAGGGTGCTTAGTTCATTTACATTCATTGTAATTATTGAACTGGTTAGGTTGACTGTGGTTAATTAGGTTAACATCTTATTTGAGTTTTCTACATGTTCAATCCATTTTTGTACCTATGTTCCTGCTTTCCCACCTTCTTTATTTGTTGTTAGATAAAATTTTATATACTATTTCATTTTATTTTCTCTTTTGCCTTTTAATTATAGGATTGTGCATTTATTAACCAGCCACTCCAGGGATGGCAATATGCATTATTAACTTGTGCTGGTCTACTGCACTTACTATTGTACCATTTCCTGTAAATTTTAAAACACTAATAACAATAAAATTCCATTTGCCTCTCCTATCCTTTGTACAATTATCATCACCTATGTTATAGCTCCAAACTATGTATTACTTGTTATTGGAATGAGTATGAATATTAAAAATTGTTTAAGAAAAAGAAAGTATATTTTATGTTTATTAGTATTATGTGGAGCTATTCATATTTTCAAATAGATCCAGGCTTCCATCTCATATTTCTGAACCCCCAAAACTTCATTCAATATTTAATTTTAAAGGTATATTTTGAAGAACAGATGTTCTTTGTCTTTGCGTAGAACAATTTAACATTTCCAACCACTGCTTGTGTTCTTTACCTCCTGCTTTAGATCTTTTTGCCTATTCCTAAAGTCATTTTTCTAAGAACTCTGATTTCACCTTTCATATTGAGATTTTTTTACCTATATGAAATTAAATTTTGTGTGTGCCATGATAGAATATGCGTTGTTTTATATTATTCATTGTTTCATTCATTTGACCCAGTACCATTTGATGGAAAGTTGACATTTTTCTCCCTGCAGTGCTGTTTCACCGTTGTGTATCAGATGACAGTATATGTGTGGATCTGGTCCATCTGTTTATGCTTGTACCAATATTACACTCTCATAACTATAATAGCATTGTAATAGGTCTTTACACCTGGTAGTGCAAATTTGACATTTTTTTTATTCAAGATTATCTGGGGTATTCTTACCATTTTAATTTTAATATTATTATAATTTACTTAATAATTTTACTGGGATTCTACTGAATTTTTAGTCCAATTTGGGGATCATTAATGTCTGTATCACACTGAGGCCTCTGATCTAGAATGTTTTCTTCCATTTATTTACATCTTGTCTAATTTTTATCAATAACAATTTATCGTTTAGAGTGGAGATATTTGGGGGAAATTTAATGAGAATTATTTATAGATGTTTGATGTATTTTGGTTCTATTAAAATAATATACTTTATAGCCTGACACAGTGACATATGCCTGTAATCCTGGAGACTCAAGAGGCTGAGGAGGAGGATCACCAGTTCAATGCCAGCCTCAGCAACTTAGCAAGATCCTGTCTCAAAATTTAAAAGTAAAACCTTAAAAGGCCTGGGGATGTAGCTCAGTGGTAGAGCACTCTAGGTTCAATTTTCAGTCCTACAAAATATTTGATAATTTTAAAAATTTTTCACTCATAACTGTTGCATGTAACCTGTCTATATTGAATATTTGCGTATTAATCTTGTATTCAATGAAGTTCTGAACACTTTTTTATTAATCTTAGGTGTTTTTATATAAGTTCTTGTTCCCAATTCCGAGTCTTCCATTTCATTCTTCTTGGCCTATTTCATTAACTATGATACTAGCTAGGACCATCAAATTCAGTTGAGTAGGAGGGAGAGCACAATGCTTTGTCTCATTCTTAGTCTCAGGCAGAAGGCCTTCAATAATTCACCACTACATTAGTTTCTTTGTTAGCTTAAAATATTCATATGTGTTATCTCACAGTTCAGGAAGCTAAAAGTCTGAAGCCAAGTCACCTGCCCCCTTCCTTCTTTTTTTTTTTTTTTCTTTTTTTTTTTTTTTTTTTTTTTTGAGTAGAATTCCTCCTGGTCTCTTAGTTGCCCTGGTAGCTGGCAATCCTGGCTGCTCCTGGATTTCAGCTGCATCATTCTAGCCTCTGCTTTTGCCATCATGTCACCTTGCCTGTGTCCTGACTCCCCTCTTTTTATAAAAGAAATTGGTTACATTGGATTAGGACCCACCTTAACGTCCTCATCTTAACTTGATGAAATTTGCAAAGACCCTACTTCTAAATCAAGTCATGTGCACAGGTTCCAGTAGTTAGAACTTCAACACATCCATTTGGGAGAAACAAAATACAACTCACAGCCACCACTAAGTACAATATTAGCTGTAGTATATTTTTGTGTGATTCTATTCTGGTTTTGGCTTTGTTTTTCAGATAATTCTTTTCACAACAAGGAATTTTCCTTCTGTTCCTATTCAGATAGGAATGAATGTGTATAGAATTATATTACTTTTGAAGTAGCTGTTAAGGTGATATTCTTTCTCCTTTTTTCTGTTAATATTTTGAAGGAATTTCACTTTTAATTGTTAACTTACAATGCAAACACTCACATTATCAATTGGACTTATGTGAAATTCAAGTTCTCTCCAGTACCGAGCTTTACTGATGATTAGTGAAAGATGTGGAACCAGAGCAGCACCATAAGCTCCATCAGTGTCTGGGAGGTGCTGAGCTATTCAGACTCAGGTTTCTGAGTCCCTCTTCCTACTCGTAGTGAATTCTGTTTTCACAGAGATGAGTGCTAGCTTCATAGGAACAAAGTACAGGAAAGTGACTGAGTTGGGTTCTCATCAGTCTTTATTGTCCTGCAAGTCAGGTAGCTCTGTACTGCCTATGTAACTAACTTCTATTCAGTGCAGATCTGGAGCCCATCAATTGCAGATTTATTTACAATAAACACTTAAGACAAATAAGGTATATCATATTAAAAGTGACCCTGGATCAGCAGTCATTACCTACCAATCCCTGATGGATTGGATCAAAACTGCCTGAGAGGCAGGAGGGGTGAGTTGTAGACACAATGTTTACTATTTCTTTCCCATCTGGCAGTCCTGAAAAATAAACCATTTGGTTTTGCTGTATTTTTATTTTTTAATGTTTTGTTGAATTTCTTTTGTAAATTTTCCTTTAGAACTTAACATCATATTTACCAAAGGAAAATACCTGAGATTTTTTTATTTTACTTGTAAGCTTGTAAGGTTTTGCTGTCAAAACTATCCTGGTCTCCTAAAATGAGTTGGGAATTATTCCCCATTTTCTTATACTTTGAAGGAGTTTTGTAAGCTTTGTGTTAGGTGTGTTATTTCCTCCTGAAATGAGAAATGAAAAAAATTAACTGGAGAGGCCATCTAATTTGATGTTTCCTTTGCAGGAGGTTTCATTTTGTGATTTTTAAAAATGGAATTATAACATATAAACCAAAAATCAAGTAATAAAAGAAAAGGCAGGGTGTGGTGGTGCATGCCTGTAATCCCAGGTACTCAGGAGGCTATGGCAGAAAGATTTCAAGTTCAAGACCAGCCTGAGCAACTTAGTGAGACTCTGTCTAAAAATAAAAATAAATAAAAAGGGCTGGGGTTGCAGTTCAGTGGTAAAGTGTCCCTGGGTACAATCCCCAGTACTGAAAAAAAAAAAAAAAAGCAGAAGATGAAAATCACCAGTCCCCCAAAAGTCCTTCTTTTCCTACATTCCCATTTCTACTCTTCAAAGAGACATCATAGTTCTACTTATGATTGAATTATATAAATGGAATTTCAAGAAGCAGAATCATATGCTCCACATTTTGAATATGAGGTTTGCGAGATTGTGGTTCTTATTTAAATCTCATGAAAAATATGGATATTTATATTTTCCTCTTCTATAAGCTGTGCTTACAGTATCAGACAAGTTTTTCAAAACCCTTCAGGGCTATTCATATTTATCCTGGATCTGTCCCACCCAGTGGTCAGTCAAGGACCTGAGCACAGGTCTTTGGTAATCTCAGCTCTCATATAGTCTTTAAATGCTGATTAGAATCAGATCTGTGAGCACTTAAGTTAGAGGTGAGTCCAGTCTGACTTTATGGCTCACGTTCCTAAGCTCTACTCTGCTCTTTCTCTCTTTCTAGTGTTTTCTTGTTTGCTGAAGTTCCTCTAGCCAGAAGCTACCCAGTTTCACAATTACAAATTTTCTAGACCTACACAGACCAAAGAGAGATTTAAAAAAAAAAAAAAAAACACTTCCTGGGATTCATTCTGTTTTTTTGTTTTTTTGTTTTGTTTTGTTGTTTTTGTACCGGGGATTAAATTCAGGAAGCCAAATCCTCAGCCCTTTTTTTGTGTTTTATTTAAAGATAGGGTCTCACTGAGTTGCTGAGGATGGCTTTAAATTTGCCAACCTCCTGTCTCAGCCTCCCACAGTTACTGGGATTACAGGTGTGCACCACTGTGCCTGGCATGATTCTGCTCTCTTGAAGATGTTGTTAAGCAAATGTTAGAAAAAGTTTCCTTCTTTCGAAGATCTGACTCATCAAGTGTTCCACTGCTGGCTGCCTTTGCTGTGGCTGCTCTCCTCATTACACAATTGCCTGGGGTCAGGGTGCAAGAAAAAAATGAGGGATTTCCTTTATTCTGTTTCTCATTTCTGGTCTTTGAGCCCAAACTAGAGGATATTGCACCACTGTGCACAATTCCAGTTTTCTTACTGCATGGAATTCAGACTGGGAAATATGCAAGGAAAATGTTAAACTCACCAGCAATTCATTGATACTTTGCATTCTGGCAGTTTGCACTGATCTCCTTACTGATATTTATTTTTCAAACTTCCCAAATTGCTGCCCTTCCATAGGATAAGAAGGTTGTTTGGGGTGTTTTTCCTCCACCTTCCCTGTAAGTGGTTCTTGAGAATTACTTTTTATACTTACTGTTTAGCCAAGGTTACCAATATAATTTAGATAGGCAGTATTTAATTTTATCAACATCGTTTCTTAACTCATTCTCCCTTCTGTGTTTACTCTTCTTATGAACATACATCTTTAGTATTCATTTCAGTGAGTGTCTTTATAGGGTAAGTTCTGTTATTATATGTCTGCGGATGCCTCTGTTTTCCATTAAGATTTTGATTTTGTTATTATCAGTCATAGAACACCAGAAATAGCGCAGATGAAATATATCACCTAAAGATGTATGGTGAGATATATGTTCTTTTAGCCACTCATGGATGAGACAATATGATGGCACTCCCCAGAGGCTCATGTTGCTTTCCCAAGAGAGGCAGCGGCATCCCCTAACAAAAGGAACTGCCATACCAGGTGTTATGGGAATTCTCTCACTACTTTTTATCATAATTTTGTGACCTTCAGGTGAGAAGCCCTGAACACTATAATTCAGCTCAGCCTGATTTTCAAAATATGCCTATTACCCCTATGTATCTTCTTAACCTGAATAATATTTATTGAAGAAATCAAACTGTAGAGTGAAGATTCAGCTGATTGGGGTCCCATGGTATAGTCTGACATTTTTATTGGCCCTGTAGGCTTCCTGCAAATCAATAGTTGAATCTATAAACTTAGCCTGACTCGGATTTCACTTTGTGAGGAAGATTGGTGCTGTTGTATTCATTGTCAAGAGGCACATAATGTCTACTTATATCACCTTTTTTATGTTTAGCAGCCATAGGTCTTTAGTTGGCAGTGCTTAGATCTTTAATTTGTAGCTGTTGAAAAGTGGTGATGCTCCAATTCTGTAATTCCTTCTTCCTTTTAATATATTCCCTATCTGTCATTTAGTTTCTCAGTGGTATTTGCATAGAAAGGCAGGACCTGTTCTTTTTTTTTCTTCTTTTTTTTTTTTTTTCAGTGCTGGGGATTGAACCCAGGGCCTTGTGGTTGCAAGGCAAGCACTCTACCAACTGAGCTATATCCCCAGCCCTAAGACATGCTCCTTTTATTTCCAAGATTTCAAAACAATAAACTGGTTCCTTAGTATCCTATAAAGTTAACTGATCATGTGAGTGTGCGCATGTACGTATGCGCATGTACATGCACAACCAAGCAGACCTCCAACATCAGGTTGCATGATTCAACCCAGCCACAAAGTGATGAAATCTATCTCCCTGTTCATGCTGGGGCCAGGCCTGTGACATTCTGCTTCATGTTCCCAAGACATCAGTTCCTGGGAGATGCTGAACTCCGCTGACATCCGAGTTTGGCTCAAGGGCTCCCAATGTTCTTACTGAACCTTCCTGACTGATAGTCTAGGACTCTTGCACCCAAGATCCCCCTCCTTCCTCCACTTGGAACAGATGCATATTGAACTCTGATAACTCTCCCACACTTCTTGGGCCTGCTTCCTTTTTTCTCCCACATGGGCATTTCCTTCCTTCCTTCCAAACAAACCAACCCTTGCATATTTAATCCTATCTTGGCGTATCTGTTCTAATAGTGCAACATCATGAGCTCACAGATGTACACCTATTTGGTCTGCTTTGATTACAGACACCATTACTGGTGCTCAAATTCCTCAGTCTTTGGTGAGTGGAGATTCTGTTAAGTGGATTCCCAAGTTCTTTAAACACAGTCCTACAAATTGGTGCCCCTGTCCTCTGTTATCTCCTACATTTTCTGCCCTCGACCTGGAATCAGATATTTCAATCATTTCTCCAAGAAACTCTGGTGTCTTTTACTTGCAAATGTTATTTTTAGGCCTCCTTGTTGGATAGATTTAAGACTATCTATCTATCTGTCTATCTATCTGCCTATCTTTCCATCCATGAATTCATCTCTATTTATGATAAAGTAACTCAGAGTTAATTCAGGATTACAGATTACTTCTTAAGTTTTTCTCTCTTAAATTTTAGTTCCTAAAACCCCTCGTTCTAAAAGGTTCTTGGGATAATTGTGTTGCAACAATACATGTATTTCTCATTTATTTTATCTCATATTACAATCAAAGCATATTCAGACTAGCAATGATGTCATTGTCACCAAAATGATTACAGATAAATATTTAAAATAGGTTTTGTTTTTCTTTTTCATTTTCTCTTTCCCTTTTTAAACTTTCAATTGTCTATTTTCAAAGCATACAGCTACCACATACATGCTTTCCTCTCCATCCATATCTGATATTTAATCTTCGTTCTACATAGAAATATGTATTTAAAGTTTACCACAGTCCTTGTGCCAATGTCTCTTCAATAATCTCATTGTCTAAAGCTTGTTCTCTGTACATTTCTAGGAAGGGTTCCTAGAAAATGTTCCCTGAGGTTTTGCATATTGATGACTTTTTGCTCCCTTCATATGTCAAAGTCATTTTGCCTGGATATAAAATCCTTGGCTCATTTATTAAAAATTTGAATGTCTTGAAGAATATTATTCCTTTCTTCTGGCATAAACTGCTGAAAGGTCTGATGATTGTATGATTTTCTTTTTCGTTTATATATTTCTCCTATTGTATGTTCTTTCCTAAGTACCCAAATTTTTCTTTTTCTTTAAAATCCGGTACTGGAACTATGTCTTGATGATGATTGTTTCCTGGTGACCTTCCCAAGTATGCAAAATATACTTTCATTCTATGGTTTCAAATCTTTGTTTTCAAAAGATTTCAAAAATTACAGTCCTTAGTATTTGTCTCATCCCCTTGTTTTAGATTTCCCCTTTGATCTGTATTTTGTTTTTTGGTTTTTGTTTGAGTTTGTGTGTGTGTATGTGTGTGTGTGTGTGTGTATGTGTATGATTAGTGGTAGCAGTAGTCTTCTACATTACTACTTTCTCTTTGTAAAATATTGGCTTTCTCCTCTACATTTTAAGATATTACCTATTATGATTGTTTGTATTTGTCTTGTTTATTAATAAGATGCTGTTATCTTTAAATTTCTTTTATCCCTGAGTTCTAAGACATAATTTGTTATTTCATCTTTTGTATTCATTTTCTTAATAAATTATTTTAAAATAGCAGGATATAGATTTCATTTGTTGATATATTCCTAACCCTTTCATCAAAATATCAGTCTGGCATGCTTGTAATATTTTTCATGTTTTCTTTCTTTTCCTTTTTTCTATAAACACTTTCCATGGATTATATCCTTTCCTATTACTGCTTTACATAAAGTTTGTTCTGATCTATCCAGAGGAGGCATGATGTAGCAGGTTTTCTCCCTTCACACCCGGCTGTCCAGGACTGTGGAGGTTTTGTAATGAGTCTGCTTGACAAAATCCCTTCACTATATTGGTTTTGTTTTTGTTTGTTAGAATAGAGAGATTCTTGTGGGAGGTTTGGAAAAAGGAAGTGGAACAACAGCCATGTGGTGGCTCAGGCATGCTGGCATGAAGCAGGAGCTGGACTCCGCTTTCCCCAGCATGTCTGCAGTTTCTGGGCCAAGTGTGTATTTAGCTCCATGACAGAACCATGGCTTCCTTAGAACACCAATACTGCCAGTATCAGTGCAGTGCTAGCAAGATCTGACACAGGTTTCAGGCCATCTTTAGAAAGTTCCAGCATGTGCTCGTGAGTTCCAGCTTGCTTTTGCTCCTCCACTCTACAGACCTCTTCCTTTCCCAAATGCCCTTCGGGAACATCAGACTCCAGAATCTGAGGCAAAGATAACAATCTAACAAAGGCTGCTTATCCACCTCCCAGAATTTGACCTCACACACACAGAGACACACAGAAATACATGCATGCAAGCTCACTCACTGATTCTTTGTTTGAAACCTGGCAGCTATTGCTTTTTAGAAATGCTAGAAAATACTGCATTTTGCTTTCTCGGTCTGACTCTGTTCCCCTTCTGTCTTGGTCTACTCTGTTGCTTATAACACACCATCACAACTGTGTATTTTGGCTCATGTTCTGAAGGTTCAAGGTCAATTGTCCACATCTAGTGATGGCATTCTTGCAGGCAGAATCCTGAAGCAGAGTAGTGTGTGTGTGTGTGTGTGTGTGTGTGTGTGTGTGTGTGTGTCGTCTAGTCTCTCTCTTCTTATGAAGTCACCAACATTCAATCATGGGGGTTCCACCTTGATGACCTTATCTAACCCCAACTGCCTACCAAAGACTGCCACCTCTAAGCACCATTGCTGGATTAATTTTCCACCTTCGATACTTTACAATGGGGATTAAACTCCAACATGAATTTTGGAGAAGACAAACCATATTCAAACCATACTACCTTCCCAAACCTATGCTAGGACTCTTTTTATTTTGTCCCTATGCAACTAAATTTGGATGCTCTTCTTACTGGTTTTCTCTCAGTGTGGAGCTCCATCCTAGAAGAGAGTTGACTTATTACTGAGAGTTTGCAGAACCTAAAACTACTCTGGCCCCC
The DNA here is from genome assembly GCA_020662805.1 of Glaucomys volans. NCBI lineage: Eukaryota > Metazoa > Chordata > Mammalia > Rodentia > Sciuridae > Glaucomys > Glaucomys volans. The sequence goes on along the minus strand of JAJEJO010001146.1, from coordinate 315,288 downwards.
TAGGGCCTTAGTGAAATCCTCCTGCCCTCACTTGCTTGAAGAGTAAGAAAACCCCTCCCAATTCCATCTGCTTTCACAACTTGGCCTTTCTAAGTTTCCAGAAAGTAACCATCAGCAGGCTTGCCACATAATTTTTGGGGCCCAGTACAAAAATGAAAGCATAAGACCCTTGTTTAAAAAAGAAAACAAAAGACAAAAGCTTGTCTTCTGTGGTTTCTCTCCCATCTGGTCACACTGTTTTTACCTGCTATTTAATTTTACACTTGCTTGCACACAGGGATACTTGTGTATGAGTGCAAACAGACCATCATAGGCACTGGAACCCCAATTCACAGTTTACCTCCTGGGTAACACATATTTAGGCCTTCCCATCAGGTCCCCACTAGTGACTGTGGGCAGAGGTTGAATGGTGGGAGATTAGAGATCATCCTAGGAAGGAAGCAGACATAGAATCACACAGAAGCTGAGTCTCCAAATCCCTGTGTATCCTCTGTTGTTTCACTGGGCAAATTCAAATATAAAATCATTAAGAATAAACCTTGAGCTGGAGGTGTAGCTCAGTAGTAGAGTGCTTGTCTAGCATGCACAAGGCCCTTGGTTCTATCCACTGCACTGCAAATAAAGATTTTTTTTTTTCTTTTTGTAAAGAGAAACAATAAATCTAGACAGCAACTGCAGAAAATGAACCTCCAAGCAGGAGCTCTTTCTGAACACTGCTTGCCCATTAAACTGACCCTGCTGTAATTTTGTGTGGGTATATGTGTGTATGCATGCATATGCATGCAGGGGACTGAACCAAGGGTCTCGTGCATGGTGAGCGTGTGCTAACAAACCGCTTTGTAGTTATATTGAAAGTCTCAGATCTCACAGACAACCAAGCTACACAGACCTTTGGAGGTCAGTGTTTCCTTCTTCTTGTATTCTGGGCTCTCAGGGATGCTGGGTTATCTAGCTTTATTGTTGAGGCTGTCTATGGAATTGAGGTTTGGCTATCCCCATTTCTATGTACCCATGGGGAATCAAGAGAGATTAAAAAATGATACTGCGACTTGTACTCTTCCCATATTCCTTGAAAAAACAGTGTAACTGTATATAGAATTCTATTTTGATAGTTATTTACATTCAGCTCTATGAAGATATTATTCCACAGCACTGACATGGCTCATGTCCCATTTTTCCCAGGAGCCAGAGGCTTCTATCAGCTCTCTAGTTTCTGTTTTTCTAGGTTTCTCAGATATGATTTTTCTGCTTTGCAGCCTGACTGCACATTTTTAAAATTTTATTTCCCTGTGTATTTTATCTATGTGATTGGCGGAAAAGAGACTTCGGAATATGATCTTTCAACACTGCCTTGACTTAATTTGAGATTGGTTTTAGTTGGCTTTTGGTCTCTGTGACAATGCCTGAAGTAATTAACTTATAAAGAGGGAAAGATTGTTTGAACTTGTAATTCTAGAGGTTTCAGTCCATGGTCTGTGGGCCAAAGCACATCATGATGGGAACAGGAAGTGAGCAAAACCACCATCTCATGGCCAGAAGAGAAAGAGGAAGAGGAAGCAGTGAAGTCCCACTATCATCTTTGAGGGCATTTCCCCAATGACCAAACTACTCTCTCTAGGCCACCTCTTAAAAGCACCCAGCCAGGGACCAAGCTTCTAACATGGACTTTGAGAGGCATTTCAGATCCAAACTATCGCAGATTTTATATTCAGTCTTTCAAATCAGTGAGGATAAAAAATTCTGATAAAGTTCAGAGTCTGAGGGTCTTAAAAAAAGATGTACTCCTATATACTATTGTGGAGAATGTAAATGAGGGCATCTCTTCAGGAGAGCAGGTAGAGAATATTGGTAAAAGTTTTAATTTACATCCTATTTAATCCAATAATTCATAATACATCTTGTGGCGGTATAGAGTGAGAAATATATGCATTTAGAATTTAAATTAAAATATTTATAGTATTGTTTAAATTAACAGAAAGAACAAGTAACTCCCTAAAAGCCTATTAAATTCCAAGTTGAAAAAAGGATGGCATATCTACAAACTACATGCTGTGCAGCCTTACAAAGCATGGGATAGATGTGCATATAGAAAAGATATAACTACAAGAAGCCACTCAAAAGGAAGTTAATAGCAGATATAATATGATCCCATTTGGGTGAAACAACTCTGGATAATCAAGGAATGGTTGGCAGTCATTAAGGTAAGAGGCACTTTTACATTTGTGCCCTTTCACACAGTTTGCAGTTTTATTAATGTACCTTTATTTGTGCTTATATTTTAAAAACTATGTTTTATTGTTGGTGGGAATGCAAAATGGTTCAGGTATTCTGGAAACTGGGTTTGGAAGTTTCTAATGAAAGTAAACATATGTGCAGCTCAGTGGTAAAGTGATTGCCTAACAAGTGTAAAGTCCAGATTCCATCCCCTACAATACACACACACACACACACACACACACAAAAATATGCAATTACCATATGGACCAGTGATTGCACTCATGGCCACTTTTTCCCAAATAAATGAAAATTCATCTTTATACAACATATTCTTACATGTTCACAGTGATTTTACTTTTAATAGCCCCAAACAAACCAGTGGGCAAACTGTTACATAAACTGTGTTATGTCCATAACACAGACTACTACTCAGCGATAAAAGGGAATGTCCTATTGATAAACACACAACAACTTGGATATAGAAATGTGGTATTACGCTGAATTGAAGGAAATCGATAACAAAAGACGTTCTGTGCAATTCCATTTATATCTCATCTTTTAAGTGGCAAAATCATGTAAGTGGAAAATAATAAATTAGTGAGTGACAGTGATTAGGGATGCAGGAGAAATGGGGAAGGGGAGGCAGGTGAGTGTGGCTATGTTAGGGCAAAATTAGGAACCAATGTGAAAATTTAACCACTCTATATCTTGATTGTAGTCATGTAGACATGAACTTACATGTGTGATAAATTACATACAGCTAAATACACACACCCACAACAATGCGATGCATATAAGATTAGGGAAATCTGAATTTGGCAGGTCAATTTTACCAATGTCTATTTCCTGGCTGTGTTATGGCAACAAGTTTTCAAAATCCAATTGAGGGCAAAGTAGATGCAACCTCTCTATAAAATATTGCTTACAAATACATGTGAATCTATAATTATTTCAAAAATCTTTAATTAAGAAACCTAGTCCTTTACAATGGTAGACTTTTTTCCTCCATACAGATCTCATAAATTATTTTTGTTACAATATCCTTAATATTTTATAGATATGATTTATATTAAAAATTAAATCTTGCTATCTATTACATTTTCTTAACAATTATTACTGGTTTAGAGGAATGAAATTCATTTTTTACACATTGGTGTCCTATTAACACGGCAATATTGCTAGTTACTCTCATTTGTTCTAACAGATTATCAGTCGAGTCTTGTTTACTATGTGTTTTCAATGTAAGAAACACTGAAAATTTTAATATGATTTTTATGAATGTATTGAGAAAACCATGTGATTTTCTTCTTTATATGAGTTCAGGTAGAAAATTGCACTGGTAGATTTTCTGATAAAATAATCCTGATGTTGAATCTTCTCTGATGGCACTCCTGCTTTTCTGGGATCAACACTTCACAATCACTTTGTTTCATTAATTTAAAAAATACTATGGGTTTAATTATCTAGTATTCCATCTCTGATTTCTGAATGTATGTTCACCCGTGAAATCAGTCTGTCATTTTCTTTGCTTGTAATTTACTTGCTGTTTTGGTATGAAGGTTATTAACCGACTTCAGAAAATGAGTTTGGAAGCTTATTTTCTGCAACAGATTGTGTAAAATAGGAGCTACATATTAAATAGGACTTTGGTAGAATTTCCCCATGTAATATTGTCTGCGTCTGCAGCTTCTGGGGCAAGGAAGAATTTGATCAATTTTAATATTTCCACTTGTCATTAGTCTTTGCAATTTTTTGTAAAAAAGAAATTGTTTTCTTTTTTTCTGATACCAAATTTGTGATTTTAAATTTTTCACCAAACTTCCACTTCATCTACGTTTTTATGTTTAATTCTCTCATCATATTCTTGTCAATGAATTTTAAAATAAATTGTTCTTCAAATTTATCAAATAAATAATTCACTCTTATGTGAGTTGCTTTCCATCACTGTGACAAACACCTGAGAAAATCAAACTAAAAGGAACAAAGGTTTATTTTAGCTTATGTTTTTAAAGGTTTCAGGCTATGGTTGCTTAGCCCTAGCTTTGGGCCTATGGTGGCACCGTACGTCATGGTGGAGTGGATGGTGGAGGAAGTCTGTTCACCTTATGGTGACTGGGAAGCAAAATGAGAGGAAGAGGAAATTAGGTCATTGGGGCTAACCCCTTGAAGGGTCTGTCTCCAGTGACCTAACTGTTCTCATTAGGACTTAGCTCCTGAAGATTTCACCACCTCCCAACAGCTCCACAGGCTGGCGATCAAGCCTTTAACACATCTCTAGTAAAGAAAGGCACTTTCCCAAACATTTCCAAACCACTAATAACTTCCCTTTTTTCCCAGATAATCTTCCCATGGAATCTTGAATTTAGTTAAGGCTTCATACCTATTGCCATCCTCAAGATTTTTCTTATCATCATCCTAGGATTTCTTTTTGCAGCTTCTACCAATTTTTTAAAGATATCATACTAAACCTCTTTTTTAAAAAATTATGTCATATTTCAGTACACCAAATAATTCTCAGAAAGTGTGCACTGCAATAGGCAGCTACATATTTCAAGGCCCCACTATCTAAAATTATTTTCACTGTATCCTTATACAAGATTCATTGTCTAAGTTATATGGAAGTCTACATTGGAAATATTTTTTCACTAGCAAGGTGAACGCACTGTTTACTGTCTGAGAACATTTTAGTGACTTTCCCTTTTATACTCCTGATGTTCTGAACATACTTTGGACTTTTTCCCACAGTGTTCTGAAATATCACAGTGGTTATTCCATGAAATGCTTTCTGCCTAGTGTCAGGTGTTCAGGGAGAACTTTTGAGGCGGAAACTCCTGCCCTCAAATGCCTATACTCTTTCTAGTATTATTTCATTTTTTTCCTTCTGTTTTATCTGTTCTCACCTTTTGGAACCTCAATTATGTGGATATTTGCCCTCCTAAATTACAAACTGATCATATTTTTTCTTTTCTCTCTTAAAGTTCATCTATTTGTGTTTTTACCACTTTGGGGGAGAGAAACTACTCTTCATTTTCTGCCCTATTTTCTGTGAAATATTTTGTTTTCCAATTGTATTTTTAATTTCTGAGAATGTTTATTTTCTCAATGGCATTTAAAAGCATCATGTTCTTAATCCCTGGACGTAAGATACTTGTTTTATTCCTTGGCTTCACTGCACTTAGCATTCTATGGACTGGTAATTCATATGCCATGAGTCCTTCTTTTTTCCCACTTTTAAAAGTTTTTAAAATCTTATAGTAGATGTCATCTTACTTCATCCTTTTACATGATGCTTTGTTTTCCCTCTTTACTCTGATTTCAGAGGAATTTTCCGTGTAAATTCAATATTGCATATTTAAAATATCACTACTAAAATATCTAGTGTATTCATGTTAATTCTCTACATTTTATATCTTCTTCTTTAATTGTATTTTAAAAATTTTTAATAATCTTGCCAGGTCTATATATTATTAGTCTATATAAACAGATTCTTTTAATAGCTAGGTTTTATTTTTGCAATCATCTTCTTTGTGGAAAATTAAGAAATGAATTATAGAAGTTCGTAACTTACTAAATAAATTCCAAGAATGAAGTTCAAGATGTGGTATTAGTAGCAGTACACAGCACAAAACCACTTGAATAAAAAAGTGTGCTACTAGCACAGGAGCAAGTATGTGTTCGTGTATGTGTCCACTTTACAGATTCGCACAAAAATAGTATCAAATAGGGTAAGTTTCCATAAGACAGTAAACCTACTAAGCTAATAGGAGAAGATGCAGAATGTCTATGTGAGCTCAATTGGAGAAGTCTTTCTTAACTCAGCTCCAAAAACCAGACATTAAAGGGAAAGATTGATGGACAAGACTCATTCAGAACTGGTGTTTCTGTTTAGCAAAGGTAAATTTAACTCAGTAAGACATTGAGCTTTGCTTTGTTCTGTATATAAAAAATACAAAGATCTTCTGTAAATCAGCAAGGAAAGGTCCAATAATCCAATAGGAAAAAATGGTCAGGGAATGTGAGAAAGCCTTTGGTTGGAAAACTAGGCAGAATGTCTCTCAACTGAATGAATATGTGCTTAACCTCGCTAAGAATTTGAGGTATGAAAATGAAAGCATCATATTATCATATTGACATGATATAGCCAAAAATCTGAAAACTTAGCATATTAAATGTTAGTGAGTACATGAGGAAATGAGAACTTTTGCTTACTTTGGAATTGAAAACTAATGGAACTATTCTGGAGTACAAGCAGGAAAAATTATGTGTGTACCTTCTGACTTAGGAGTCTTCCTTTAGGGTGTATCCCATGAAGAACGAGACTTTGGTTATGAGAGCAAAGCTCTGAGGTTAATATGGATAGTCTTCCCTACAGAAATGGATAGTGATAGTTACATGTGTACACAGTGCAGATCTCAGCACCAAAGTTAAGGAATTAGATTTACATATATCAACGTATGTATAGTTAGTGAAACAAGCATTATTTGCATAAATCAACATACACACAACAACTCTTTATCACATTTTTGTTCAAATGAGTGCATTAAAGTGCTTTGAAAGGACTTTATGTTCAAAGTGCACACATTTTGAAGACCATGGTGGGGAGCAGAATGGGAAAGGAAATTGTGGATGAAGGGTACAATTAATAACTAATGTAAATAAAGAATTAATAAATGATTGAATGAATGAGGGAGTGAACGAAATAACACAAAAAGAACTTTGTAAAGATTAATGGTGAATGGGCTATAAAAAGGGGATAGAGTTAATTTTGCTCACCTGTGGTCCTTGAAGATAAAACTACTAAAAAATTAGAGGCCAGTGATTCAAGAGTCATCTCTCGAGAAACTCACAGCCCAGCTGGAGACTTGGGTAACAGCTTCAGCGATGGCTATTATTCTCAAGAGGACAGTAATCTCACTACCCAACAGAACATTACTATATAATATGACAGAAAATCTATCAGGGGAAAACAAGACTGTGACCTTTTAGTGATCTTCCAGGGGAAAGCGTTTTTCTATATTTCATTAGCACTGAGATTGATGATTCAGGTTTAAGGTATAAGATCTCTGATCATGTGCTTGGATTACATAAGAGACTTGATATTGATGGAGGGCTGCTGGATGCCCAAATCCAACCAGCTTGTGCTCCATCCAAAGCAGAGCTGATTGCTGATTGAAGAGCCCATCTTGTGCCGTGTCATGGTGCATTATGATGGCTGAGGACAAAGAGACAGGAGAATGAAATACCTGAGTCCACATAGGAGGCCAGTAGTTATGAAGGCCCAATAGTGTGCCAGGTGCGTATGTAGGCTGCATAAATCAATCTTCACGACAAGCCCAGCAGGCAAGTATACTCATCTTACCCTTTAGAGATGAGAACAAGAGAAGATGATGTAAATTGTACAAGGTCAACTGGTAAGAACAAGCTAAAGTTCAAACCCAAATATTTCTGGCTGTTTGTAATATGTACCTTCACTCTAAAAGGCTAACGTTGCATCTCATTATCTATGTGGATTCATCCAATGCTGATTTTATCATCTCATTAGGAATGCCAGTCACAGGGTTTCTCGTTGTTTTAAGATAAAATGCTGTGCCTACAGTCTTCTGAGACGATACTATAAGTAGTCATGTCAGATCTCCACTCCTAGTTAGTCCACAGCTGCTGGATTAGGGACCAGTAATGGCTTAAAGGTAACCACTAAAATATCCAGGGACCTAAGGAATGACCTAGAATGAAAAGATTTTCCCCAGTAAGTATTATGGACATGAATAAGTAAAGTACCGACCTATCTCTATAGAATTTCAAGTGAAAGGTATCAATGAACTCCTTGATGGGCAAAGGAAAATGGAGCCACACAGAGAGCTATGGACAAACACACATCACACTGCACATAATTGTACATATAGGTACAGAAGGCTGAGAAAGGCTTCAGGCAGCCACAGGAGGTCAGGAGGCTGAACTGAGAGCAATGTCAGAGAGAGATACAGTGCAGAGTCACTGTATGTGGTCAGATAAAAAGATGAACCAAAGCCGGGCGCAGTGGTGCACACCTGTAATCCAAGCGACTTGGGAGGCTGAGGCAGGAGGATCGCAAGTTCAAAGCCAGCCTCAGCAACTTAACAAGGCCCTTAGCAACTCAGTGAGACCCTGTCTCTAAATAAAATACAAAATAGGGCTGGGGATGTGGCTCAGGGGTCGAGTGTCCCTGAGTTCAATCCCCGGTTCCAAAAAAAAAAACGATGAACCAGTCAAAGAACTTGTTCAGGGCACAGAGATAGAGGGGAGCGAAGGGAGGGGATATGGTAAGGGGGAAGGAATGATAGTAGAGTGAAACAGACATTATTATCTCATGTACATGCATGACTGCATGATTGATGTGATCCTGCAATATGTATAATCAGAAAAATGATCTATCAAAATGTATAAATGCATTCTACTGTCATGTATAACTAATTAGAACAAATAAAATTAAAAAATTAAATTAAAAAAACACAGGAAATTATTCTAGGCTAAGCTCTGGATATATGGCTATTTCAGTGTGGCGTGTCAGCTTGAGATGTTAGGTTGGGGTTGACTGTGGTTGATCAACATGAGCAGGAGAAGCTGTTCTCCCCTGAAGACTTAGGATAGAGATTCAGAAATTCCTCACTGTGGTGATTTTCCTGGGCAAGGCTGATGATGAGTGACCCGGTGACCAGGGTCAGAGTGCCACCAGGTGCTTCTCTTTTTATGGGCCTTGAGGGAAGGGGTTGTAAAATTCAGTAATCTGATGGGTTTGATAAGTTCACAAGCCTAGTTCCTCCAACATCAGTTTGATATGTCCATGCAGCCATGTCCTTCCATGTGCTTCTGAGTCATTTGATAAGTCCACAGGTGGTCATTTTTATTAACATGATTAAATTTTTTTCGGGTTGTGCCTGCAGATGATGGTTGTTCACTTGTACAAACAGGGGTTAGAGTCATTCCACCTCATCACTTAAACTCAAAATGGAGAAGCTTATGGCAAACTATTGTTTTCCAAAGTGGAGTAACTAGGGTTTAGGCGCAACCTGAAAACTAGTGGTCTGTACATCATGGAGTAACTCAAAGTGGAGCACAGCCTGCTCTCCACAAAGGTCCACCCCAGGTTAAGATTCCTGCTACTCGTTTTCTTTAATGAATCCTTAAGATATACTCCCAGTTACATAAGGTGGTGTAGAAAACCTGTATATAAAGAAAAAAAAACCTAAAGTAATAAGAGTTTTGCTTTCTTATCTTCCTAGAAGGCAACCTTCAACTTTGAACAAGGGATAACTGAGTCAGGGATAAGAACAAATAACTAGAGAGTGCTTCATGCTTCAGTTATCAATGACTACGAGTCACACTTGGTGGTGTTGGAGGGTGCAGCGAGCCACATGCCCCTAATCTGATTTGCAGAGACAAAAGTAATAGTGTCATTCTGACTTGGAGGTGCTTGTGACTTAGGGTTTAGGGGTTGTGTTGGCTAAGGAATAAAAGTGAAACAGAGAGACAAGTGTGAGAATGGAAATATATGTAGGAAATGTTTTCAGAGACCCATGTGGTTAAATTAAATCATCACGGTGATTCATTTAGGAAACTATTTGGGAGAAAAAAGCGAGGACATCCTAAGAAATCTAGAAGGAAAATAGCCAGAACACATTGGTAGCAAGTGGAGTGACTGATCATCTCCCCTTGATTGTAACTGCAGTGTTTCCTGAGATATGAGACTTTTCAGAACTGTAACCAGGAGAGTCCTAGACAATTGACCTAGATACTAGGTCAATTCTTGCAAATAACAGAAGCCAAAACCTCATTAGTTAAGCAAAAATAGGTAATTTGTTGACTCTAAAGAAGAAAAGTCCTAAAACATAGTTTACAATGTCTCAGGAAAGTAATATGAAATTCAGGGAGCTCCTACCTTGAACATCCAGGGATTTTACCTCTATCTAAACATGAGGAGATTTTGAAGAACATCCATGCCAAGCCTCCTTTCGGATCCCATTTGTTGGAGTTTGAACTTAATTAAGAACTTGATTTTTAAATGAAATCATTGCTTATATGAATAACAAAATAGGCCTGTGGTTCGAAAATTTTCTTCCTACTACAATCAATTATCAGGAGAGCTCAAAATATGTTCATGGTGGTAATTGCCTACCTCCCTGCAGGGATTGTTGTTTAACTGGCCTGGGGATGGCCAGAACTTTGGGAGTTTTTAAAGATTAGGAGGTTATTCTAATGTGCAGATACATTAATTTGGGATCCATTCCTATATCTCCTCCCAGAATAGCCCTGTGATTTGAGGAGAGGAGGAGTAAAGTTGTGTGGGTACTTAAGTCCTCAAATTGTCAACAGAAGACCATTTGCAAACCTTGTGAGTTAACTAAAAGCCTACTCTTGCTATTCTGCCCAGATGAAGAGTGGGGGCAGGTGATTAGGAGATTTTGCAGGTAACTGAGGTTACCAGTACCCTGGCCAGAGAAATGGGAACTCCTCTATGATCTTCTCACCCTTTCCCCTGCCACTATCATTAGCATCTATCTAAGCTTCTCTCAAATTCATTTCAAATAATTAGAGAATAGAATCATGGTTACCAGATCCTAGAAATGATGTGATGGAGGGGAAATGGAGAAAGGATAGAAAATGAGTACAGAGAGAGGTGCAATTGGAAAAAAGGAATAACTTCTAAAGTTCTATAAGCACAGTAGGATAACTATGCTTGACAACAATTAATTGAATATTTCAAAATAGTTAATAGGATTTTGAATGTTCCCAGCACAATAAAATGATATATGTCAGAAGTGATATATAAGCTAATTACCCTTACCTGATTAACATGTTTCATACATGTTTTGAAAATCACACACTGTGAATATGTACAATTATTATGTGACATTTAAAGAATGTAATAAAAATATTTTTAAATATCTTAGAGTTTTTGTGAACACACACACACACACACACACACACAGACTTCTGTCAGAGGTGCAAAGTTCTGGTTCTGGCATCTACCAGTTGACTTCTGACATCAACTCAGTCTCAACTTTGATTTCTTCACTCCTAAAATTGGGATAATATCACATCTTGTTGATGACCTATATAAAGCAACCAATGTGTAACTAATGCAGAAAATGTTGCTAGTCTCTTCCTCCTTCTCACCGCTTTGAATATCTGAGAAGCCATAGCCAGTGGGATATTCCTGCCAGAGTCAAACATGTCCTCAATCCTCACATTCTTGCATGAAGACACTGTTCCAACATCCCCAGCTGCATCTTTAAGACATTATGACTGCATAACTCTTAATTTCTCAGTATTTATGAATGTGCAGTCAGAGAATATTTAAATTGAAGCTGAAGTTTCCAGAGAGAAAGACTGAAATTCCACAGTGGTGGTTTTAATATTCTGCTAATGCGAATCACATTTTCAACCATAATTTTCATTTATCATGACTTAGCAGATTTCAGATTCCATACGTGATAGATATTCAAAACTTATAACTCAATGATTCTCTGATATGATGGCACTCATTTTCTATGTTGGTGACTAAAATGCAGAAAAGATAAATCTGATTCTACAGTCCCCATGCAAAGGATGTTTACCTTCAAATCCCTGCCCAAAATCAGTCTTGTTTGACCACGAGAGAACAGGGCTGTACCTGAGGCCGTGGGAATCACTCACAGGAGGCTCCTTCTGAGAGTTTGGCTCTGAAATGCTGGTTCATTTAAGAAACTGCAGCCACCAAGTCATTTTAAATTTCAAATTGAGATTTAATTTTTCTATGTCCTTTTAAAAGAGAATGGATAGTGTTTAGGTAATGATTAGTAAAGCCAATTTGGGCAGTGAGCACAGAATAAGATAAGATAATAACATTTCTTAGATTAATTCAGGAATCTTCAAATTTAATGACTGGAGAATTTTAAGTTTGCATGAATTGGCAATTCTTATGCACAACCAGACACACAAAAAAATAGAGAAATTAATTCAACAATATGGAGAGAAAAGTCAGGCTATCACAAGGGAAGACAACCCAAAAACACACTCAGCAAGAGACACAGACCATACTGGGATGACAGTAACCCCCTTCCTCTTCCAGGAAAACACAGAAATGAGAGGATTCCAGCTGCGCCTGGACTTCCTTCTTTCCTCAGCTGCTGTTCACCTAATCCATGGATAAACACCTCAATGGCTTGCTAACCCAGTCACATTCACCCTCTTGTCATCTGGTAGCTGTGGCTAATCTTGGAGCTAGAAAGTCAAATAAGTCAGAAGCTAGGAAAGCTGTGTGAGGGACCTTATGTGCTGATAGTCAGGGGGCTATGACTTTTACAGAAAGGAACCAAGACAGATGGAGACCTCATTTCCTCCCCTAAATGTGCTTTCTTTCTCTCAAGTTCAAGGACATACTTCCCATTAACTTATTTTTGTTAGATTTATGTATACATTAATTTGTTTACTATTTATCTTAGCATTTTTCAGATAAAACAGAAGAGCAGTCCAAAACAAATGTAAAGATTAGTTAGCTATGATCACAAGACAAATGCCTTTGTCACAACCATCTAGGTCAAGGAATAGAACTGTGCAGCAACCCCCAAAAGCCCTTCTCCATGCCCCATCCAAGCCAGGCCCTTCCTCTAAATGTGCCTATGACAACTTTTGTAATAAGCCTTTGCTTTCATTGCTTCATGGTTTTACCATTCAAGTGTGTGTCCTAGACACTACACCATAGTTATGTTTACATACCAACTTGCCATGTTATTTAAGTATTTTTCAATCTAAAGATTACTCCTCCATCCTCTCCTACTCCTCTATTTTCTTTGTTTTTTTTTCTAATATAATTTATCTGTTGAAGAATCCAAGCTTTTGTACCTATAAAGTTTTTTACTTCCTGAATTTCAAACTCATTGTGCAACTCAGTGGGTTTTTCTGACCTGTCCATTTTCTGCAAACAAAGGACTGGATCTGGCTAATCAATCAGAATCAGGTTCAAGCCTGTTGGTGAGGCTATAGCTTGTGCTTTCAACAGGATTGTGGCTGATTTTCATTTTTCCAATGTCGCTAAATGATACTCAATGGATCCATTAACTGGATGAACATTGTAAAAATCCAAAATATTTCTTTTATCATTTTGTTTTTATTTCCTGTTTTAAATATGTTAAAGTATGTTTTTTGACCCCAGAATATGATCTATCCTGGGGAAGCTTAGCATGCAAGTTGGAGGAGATGATGTATTCTGCTGTTGTTGAATGAAGCATTGTTATAAATGGCAATTAGATCTAGTTGATTGATGGTGTTGTTCAGTTCAACTGTTTCCTTACTGATTTTCTCCCTATTGGATCTGTCAATTGCAGATAGAAGGGTATTTAAGTCTCCAACTACAACAGTACACTCATCTATTTCTCCCTGAAGGTCAGTCTGCTTTTGCCTGCTTTTGACAGTTTTGTTAGGTTCATGTACACTGAGAATTGGGATACTTTCCTGGTGAATTAACCCCTTAATTGTGATGTCTCTTTTTATCCCTAATAACTTTTCTTGCTCTGAAGTTTTCTCTGTTTGAAATTAATATAGCCATTCCAGTTTTCTTTTGATTAGTGTTAGCATGGCATATCTTCCTCTGTATTTTTTTTATTTAACAATTCATTGCTTTTTATTATGAATTAAATTGACCAACATATAATTAAATGTTTCAGTCACTAAATATTAGGTGTTAGGAGTAGACATAATCATACTTAGAAATTATGCTATCTGTATTTTGACAGTTAAAATCAGTTAGTGATAGACAAGCTATAGTTGGGTCTTACTTTCTTGGTCTTTCCTGAAATTCTGTTGATTGAATGATTAGACTAATGAGATTTAGAGTGATGACTGATATAATTGAAATTATATCTACCACATTTGTTACTATTTTCTATTATTCTCCCTAATACCTTTTTGGCCTTCTCTCATTTTAGTTGAACATTTTTTTACTTAATTAAGCATATTTGACTTAATTTTCTCTCCTCTTTTAATTTACCAGTGCTATTTCTCTTTTAAATGGTTTTTAATTGTTGCCCTAGATTTTCCAATAGAAACTTAATACTAATTTGATTTCATTTTCAAATAGGGTATACCCCTTCAAAGACCTTATGACACATGACAAACTCCTTCATTTTATGTTTGGGAAAGTTGTTTATCTCTCTTTAACTTTTGAAAGATAAATTACTCTAGGTATAGAATTCAAGTGGAGATAAAAATTCAACCACAAGCACAGAAACTTGTGCTCGCTGACTCCATGAGTCCCACCGTTTAGGTTTCACATCTGAGTGAGGCCATGTGGCATTTGTCTTTCCATGCCTTGCTCATTTCAGTTAGCACAATGCCCTTCAGAATCGCCATGTTGTCACAGTTGACAGGGGCTTCTTCCTATCAACTGTGAGATAGGGGTTTAGTTTCATTTTACTACATATGGATTCCAGTTTTCTCAGCACCATTTATTGAAGAGGCTATCTTTTCTCCATTGTATGTTTTTGGCTCCTTTGCCTAGTATGAGATAAGTGTATTTATGTGGGTTTGTCTCTGTGTCCTCTATTCTGTACCATTTGTCTACCTATTTTGGTGCCAATAACATGCTGTTTTTACTATTGCTTTGTATATAGTTGAAGGTCTAGTATGGTGATACCTACCACCTGCTTCTCTTTTCCTGCTAAGGATTGCTTTAGCTATTCTAGGTATCTTATTTTTCCAAATATAAAAGCAGGGATAGATTCAAACTAAAAAGCTTTTTCTCAGTAAAGGAAACAACAATGTGATGAGAGAGCCTACAGAGAAAATCTTGGCCACACACACTTTACATAGAGCACTAATCTCCAAAATTTATAAGAACTCAAAAAACTTTACACCAAGAATACAAATAACCCAATTAATAAATGGGCTAAGGAACTAAACAGACACTTCACAGAAGAAGATCTATAAGATCTATAAGAAGAAGATCTACGTTGATCATCATCAACAAATGAAAAATGTTCAACGTCTCTAGTAATAAGAAAAATGCAAATCAAAACTACCCTAAGATTTCATCTCACTCCAATGAGAATGTCTATTACCAAGAATACAAGCAACAATAGGTGTTGGCGAGGATGTGGGGAAAGAGGTACACTCATACATTGCTGATGGGGTTGCAAATTGGTGCAACCACTCTGCAAAGCAGTATGGAGATTCCTCAGAAAACTTGGAATGGATCCACCATTTGAACCTCCTATCCCACTCCTTGGCCTATACCCAAAGGACTTAAAATCAACATGTTACAGTGACACAGCCACATCAATGTTTATGGCAGCTCAATTCACAATAGCCAGATCGTGCAACCAACCTAGATGCCCTTCAATAGATGATTGGATAAAGAAACTGTGGCATATATACACATGGAATGTTATTCAGCCATAAAGAAGAGTAAAATTATGGCATTTGCAGGTAAATGGATGGAGTTGGAGAATATCATGCTAAGTGAAATAAGCCAATCCCCAAAAAACCAAAGGTCAAATGATTTCTCTGATAAGTGAATGATGATACATAACAGCGGGGAGGAGGTAAGGCAAGAATGGAGGAAGGATGGGTTGTGGTGGGGAGGAGATGGAGGGAAGGAAAGGTAATAGAATGAGACAAACATCATTGCCCTATGTACATGTATGATTACACAAAAAATGGTGAGACTCTAGTTCATGTACAACCAGAGAAATGAAAGTTGTACCCCATTTGTGTACAATGAATCAAAAAATACTAAAAATATCCCAGCAAGGATTTTTGTAGGCATAGATAATCTATTCTAAAATTCGTATGGAAAGCCACAGACTCTAGAAGAGCTAAAACATCTTGAAAAAAATAAAGTGGGAGGAAACATTGTACTTAATACCAATATTGGTATTGAGGAGAGAGACATGAATCAATGGACCAGAATAGAGAAATCAGACAGAAACCCATACCAAGATGTGCAGCTGATTTTACAACAGTGTCAAGGCAACTAAAGGGAAGAAAGGTAACCTTTTAAAATGGCATTGAATTAATTGGACATCCATCAGGAAAGGAAAAGTGAACTTCAGAGCATGCCTCATAACATATCAAAGTTAACTCAAAATACTTCAAAGCTCTAAGTGTAAAACATAAGCTATAAAAGTTTTAGAAAAAATGGAAAATGTCTTCAGAATCCAGGGGAGGCAAATTTTCTTCGATTCGATGCCCAAAAGAGACAATTTGGAGCTCATCAAAATGAAAACTTTTTGCTGTGCAAAAGATTGTGTGAAGAGGATGGATTTATGAGCTACAGGCTGTGGATAAAATGTTTCCAAAGCTCATCTCTAACAAAGGAGTAGAATTAGAATGTATAAAGGCTCTCTAAAACTCAACAGTAAGAACAAAATTCCAATTAGAAAATGGGCAGACATTGTCTCCTGCCGCTGAGTTTTTGCAATTCTTTCTTCATTCTGGATAGTAGACCTTCTTTAGATTATGATTTGTAAACACTTTCTTCTGTTCTGTGAGTTGTGCATCTTCTTATTCTACTGACGATAGTGTCTTCTAGTAAACAAAAGTCTAAAATATTGACAGAGTTCATATTATCTGATTTTTTATAGTCTTCCAACAACAAATCATATAGCTGATAAAGGATTACTCTCCAGAGTGTTCATAAAATACTGTTGATTATCCTGGCAGGATGTCACTCTGAAGCTGAATGTACGCCCTCACTGGCATGGTGCAGAGGGCTGTGTGGGTCAGTATGTTTCCAAGGCTCAGCCCCGTTCTTGTTGCTTGCTTTGTGAAATTTCAACCACTGATTCTCATGAGGCATGTATGTGTTCTTTAGCAGAGAAAGTAAAGCTCCGGGTTTGGTGGTACACACTGGTAATCCCAGCAATTGGGGAGGCTGAGGCAGGAGGATTGCAAATTTGAGGTCAGCCTCAGCAACTTAGCAAAGCTCTAAGCAACTTGGCAAGACTCTGTCTCTAGATAAAAAATAAAAAGGACCTGGAATTTGACTCAGTGGTTAAGTGCCCCTGGGTTCAATTCCCAGTAACTGCCCCCTGCCCCCCTCAAACCCTGCAAAAAAAAAAATATATATATATATTAATATATATGTATATATATATATTTATATATTGAAATTAAAACCCTAGGGTAGACCTAAGTGGTAAGGAAAAAGGCCTGGATATAGAAAGAGCTTAAGAAATGGTGGGGGGGGGGGGAATGTGAAGAAATGTGGAAGCAAAAAAATTACAAGAACCAAGTGAAGGTGGAAGAATCTGAAGACAGAGCAGGGAAGTCAAAGACAGTGATAGACAGAATTGGGACAGATTGACAGAAGTGATAACAATTTGTGCATGAAGAGAGCAAGGGAAGAACCCAAAAGGACATTCAGGAGAAAAAACATGTTGGTTCCTATAGAGAAAGATGAATGGGGGGGGGGGGGGGGTGAGAAAATATAGATAAATGAAAAAATTAGATGGTGCTGAGAAAAGGGAAGAAGACAAGGAACATAGTGTTCAAACCCTACTTTGATAGGACAAATACTTCGCTTTTATTCCAGGCTGAATTGAAACAAAATAATTTAATTTCTAACACTTTGCTCAAATTCTGTAAAAATTAAGTTCTGTAATTAACTCTTTCAAAGTGAAACCTAATAATATGGATTTTCTGTATAAGTAAAAATAATATCCCCCTCTCCCAATATTTTTGTGCCTGCACTTATGATAGGTTTTCTCTCTGCTAAATAAAATAAACACAAAAAGAACAAGGTAGAAACCCTGCAGCATTTTTGAACTTTAACAAGAAAGAAAGAAACAAACAAAAAAATATGTGAGGATCCAGGTAGAAAATCAGGTTTGCTCCACAGTAAAGAAATTAGGCTGACCTCAGGCTCCATTTGTCTCTCTGCTAGCCAACGCCAGAGGACACCCAGGAGCATCCACAGAGCCTCAGGAGGAGGACGAGGGAGTGCTAAACAGAGAATGTAAAATTCAGAACAGTGGTGGGTCATGAAGGAATGCAGCCTCACAAAGTCTCAGAACATACATCACTTACATACACATCAGTAATGAGCCAACAAGGTCCAAACAAAATGCCTAATGCTTTACAACGAACAGTCTTCCTTCTCCACTGTTATTACACATTGTCACCCTCAATCTCAAGGAAATTCTTATTTCTCCCCCTTTCCTATAAAAAAGACAGCTTCCAATAAAATACTATTTTCAACTTATTTTCCATGTCACAGTATATTCTGGAGACATTTTCTTACCATTATATGGAAAGCTTCTTCAAACTAGTTTCCTTTTTTTTCTTTTTAAACTCCTTCAAAGTATTCTATTATGTGGATCTACCATAGTTTACTTTTCTAGTCTTCTCTTGAAGTTTTGAGTTGTCTGTAATATTTTGCTGTTTTAGTCTGTGGGTGTGTGTATGAGTGTGTGTGTGTGTGTGTGTGTGTGTATGTGTATATATGCAAATATGTGCAAAAGACAAATTCTTGAAAGCAATGCTGAGTTAAAAGGTACATTTATTTCTCATTTTCTTAATTTAATTTTTTAATTCACAAATGGGGTACAACTTTTCATTTATCTGGTTGTACACAATGTAGTGTGACACCATTTGTGTAATCATACATGTACATAGGGTAGTGATGTTTGTCTCATTCTATTATCTTTCCTTGTCCCCCTCCCCACCCTTCAATTCCCTCTACACAATCCATCCTTCCTCCATTCTTTTCTTACCCCCTCCCACCACCCCCCATTATGTATCATTATCCACTTATCAGAAAAATCATTTGGCCATTGGTTTGGGGGGATTAGCTTATCTCACTTTGCATGATATTCTCCAACTGCATCCATTTACCTGCAAATGCCATAATTTTATTCATCTTTATGGCTGAATAATATTCATTGTGTATATATACCACAGTTTCTTTACCCATTCATCTATTGAAGGGTATCTAGGTTGGTTGCACAATCTGGCTATTGTGAATTGAGCTGCCATAAACATTGCTGTGGCTGTGTCACTGTGACATGCTGATTTTAAGTCCTCTGGGTATAGGCCAAGGAGTGGGATAGGTGGGTCAAATGGTGGTTCCATTCCAAGATTTCTGAGGAATCTCCATACTGCTTTCCAGAGTGGCTGCACCAATTTGCTACCCCACAGCAATGTATGTATGAGTGTGCCTTTTTCCCCACATCCTCGCCAACAACTATTGTTGCTTGTATTCTTGATCATTGGCATTCTAATTGGGGTGAGATGAAATCTTAGGGTAGTTTTGATTTGCATGTCTCTAATTACTAGAGATGTTGAACACCTTTTCATATATTTTTTAATCATTTGTATATCTTCTGTGAAGTTTCTGCCCAGTTCCTTAGCCCATTTATTGATTGAGTTCTTTATATTCTTGGTGTAAAGTTTTTAAAATTCTTTATAAAGTTTGGAGATTATTGCTCTATCTGAAGTGCATGTGGAAAAAATTTTCTCCCACTCTGTAGGCTGTCTTTTCACATTATTGACTGTTTCCTTTGCTGAGAAGAAGTTTTTTAGTTTGAATCCGCCCCATTTATTGATTCTTGCTTTCATTTCTTGCACTCTAGGAGTCTTGTTAAGGAAGTCTGGTCCCAAGCTGATACAAGATTTGGGTATAGGCTGGGGATATAGCTCAGTTGGTAGAGAGCCTGCCTAGCAAGCACAAAGCCCTGGGTTTGATCCACAGCACAACCAAAAAAAAAAAAAAAAAAAATGAGTGTACTTTTTCTTCTATTTGGTGTATGGTTTCTGGTCTAATTCCTCTGTCCTTGATCCATTTTGAGTTGAGTTTTGTGCAGGGTGAGAGATAAGGTTTTAATTTCATTTTATTTCATATGGATTTCCAGTTTTCCCAGCACCATTTGTTGAAGAGGCTGTCTTTTCAACACACATAAACCTAATCTATTTCTATTCACAAGTGATGAATCCTCTGAAAGAGAAATTAGGAAAACTACCCCATTCACAATAGCCTCAAAAAATAAAATAAAATTCTTAGGAATCAATCTAACAAAAGAGGTGAAAGACCTCTATGATGAAAACTATAGAACACTAATGAAAGAAAATAAAGAAGACCTTAGAAGATGGAAAGATCTCCCATATTCTTGGATAGGCAGAATCAATATGGTCAAAATGGCCATACTACCAAAAGCACTATACAGATTCAATGCAATTCCAATTAAAATCCCAGTGACATACCTCATAGCAATAGAGAACGCAATCATGAAATTCATTTGGAAGAATAAGAGACCCGGAATAGCCAAAGCAATCTTTAGCAGAAAGAGCGAAGCAGGAGGTATCACAATACCAGACCTGAAACTATACTACAGAGTAATAGTAACAAAAGCGGCATGGTATTGGCACCGAAATAGACAGGTAGACCAATGGTACAGAATAGAGGACACAGAGACAAACCTACATAAATACAGTTACCTCATTTGTCGTTTTTTTAGAAACTCCCAATTGCTGAGCATCATGGTCTCTTACATTTTACACCCCTACCCATTAATGGATCAAGCGCCTTAAGCAAGTAAGTAACTTATTTCCCTTAAGCAAATAAGTAACACAATTTGATTGTCAATGAAAAAGGTCCTGCCTTCTGAATGGGTGGTGGAGGAGAACATTTAGAAAGCCTTTGCCCTTGTTCAGGGAGAGCTATTGGTGGGTGCAAGGGAAGCAGAGAGAAGTAAATGAAGAGCTGTGTATGTGGTTAGAATCAACAGGACTTGCTGATGACTTGGTTGTGGGCCAGGAGGGGAAGGAGATAAGATTGAATCCATGGGATGATGCAATACTGAAGAGCAGTGAGAACAGAGTGTGACTGGGTCCCATTTTCGGAAAACCAAGTTTTCCAGTGGCCAGTTCATCTCTCAGAGGGAGATTTTAACTGGTACTGTGGTTAGGGGTTAAGGAGCACACACAGAAAAGGTTCAGAGAAGGAGAGAAAGAGAGGAATGAGGAAACAGCCCAGGCCCAAGCCTGAAAGCAAACTCACGCAGAGCGCAGCCGGAAAGGCAGGGACAAGGCAAGAGCTCAGTGAGCTCTGGCACCACAGAGAGCACAGGTTTTAGGAGAAGGACATGTTATTGGTGCATTTTTTTCCGAAGCTGCCAAGAGGCTGAGTCCAGTCCCATGAGGATTACAGGAACCCACCGTGGTTGAGACAGTGTAGAGGTATTTGACAAGAACATGCAGAGGATTTCCATCAACTTAAAGAACCACTTGAAGCATAAAGAGAAAATCACCTTCAAAATCACAAGGTAAAGAAAACACAAGACAGGCTCAGATGACAATAAATATAGACAACACACAAGAAACAGGAGGTGGACAGGAGCAGGGCTTGGGGTTTGCTTGGGGTTCCTCAGGCACTTGTGGCTAGGTGAACTTCTCAGCTCCCTGGACCCTACTGAGTTTGGGTGCCTTTGCCTGCAGGATTGGTGTGAGGACTGGGAAAACAGTGCCATGCCAGCACATAGGAGGTGCTCAGTTAACACGAGAAGGCTGGCACTAGATAAAACGTTTTCATAATGTGGGTAAGCAGATTTAACTCAGATTCCTTTTTAAATGCTCAAACTGTGGAGAGGGAGAGATTATACGTAGTCTTCCCTAGGTATCCATGGTAGGGGGATTGATTCCAGGACACCTCACCCCTGCAGTTGCCAAAATCTGCAGATGTTCAATTCTCTTATATCAAACAGCATGGCATTGTATAGAGCCTGCACATATCCTCTTATACACTTGGAATTGTCCTTAGATAGAAAGTCTATACATAGTCAGTAGAGACACAATTTTTAAAAATATTTTTGATCTGTGATTAATTTAATCCACAGATGAGTAATATGCAGATATGAAGGGCAAACTATGAAATAAAATGATATCAAGTGGATTGAAAAATAAATAGTATATCAAAGAGATAAAGCAAACAAAAATGATGAACATTAGTGAAAAGATAAAGGTCTCATTATGCATGCTAAGGCCCTGAGCCTCTAAGTACATCACTGTTAGTGCCTCACCTCAGAAAACTAGATATTGAGCACATGAGCTTATATAATTTAAATAGTATCTTTTCTTTATTTTATTTTATTTTATTTTTGAACCAGGGATTGAACTCAGGGACACTCGGCCACTGAATCACATCCCCAGCCCTATTTTGTATTTTATTTAGAGACAGGGTCTCACTAAGTTGCTTAGCACCTTGCTTTCACTGAGGCTGGCTTTGAACTCGCGATCCTCCTGACTCAGCCTCCCAAGTCGCTTGGATTACAGGCGTGCGCCACCACGCCCGGCTAGTATCTTTATTTTAGATAACAAAATTGTATCAGTTTTCATTCCTAGTTTCAATCATTGTATTCCAGCAATGTTAATTTTTTTGTATGGTACTAGATACCGTACAAGAGCAGGGATGCTCTTCCACTGAGCTATACACCCACCCTTTAATTTCATTTTGTAAATTTAAGACAGGGTCTTGCTTAGTTTCCCAGGCTGACCTTGAACCTTGAATCCTCTACCTCAGCCTCCCAAGTTGCTGGATTACAGGTGTGCTATACCATGTCTCGCTTAATTATTCTAAAATACAATTTTTTTTAAATCAATGAAACAACCTTTTCCTCTCCAAACTTTTTGTCTGTGTCTTCTATTTTAGTGAGAGGGATCATCCTCTCCTAGTTTCCAAACTGGAGGCCTGAGTCACACTCCCCACCTCCTCCTTTCCCTGACAGCCCCCCAGTCCTGTTGATTTTCCCCCAGAGTTCCGTCACACCTGTCCCTCCTCTCCCTCTGTGCAGCAGGCTCAGGCAGTCAGGCATTGTCTCTACCAGGTTTCCAAGACTCCTGCCCATGACAGCAGTTCAATCTCCCTCCTCCAATCACTGGTATTATTATCATTCTAAAACGCAGCTATATTCTTTCTCTTTCTTTCTACCCTTGCTTGTCTTTCATGAATTGCATCCATGGAGGTACCGCCATCTGTCCACCCACTAACCACTTTGCAAACAAGTCACAACCACTTGTCTAACCACTTTGCAAACAAGTCACAGAGTGCATGGTCATCTGCCCCCTTTGTTTCATCCTTTACCTGGTTTTCTTCAAGCTTAGGTAAAAGGCTGCCTACCCCCAACACTGTTCCTCAAATCCATCCACCCTCAGGAAGCATCAGTGGCTGTCTATTTTGTGTTCTCAGTGCCAGATTCCTCCTTTTATTGCAGGGACGCTCAGGGATTGCTAGCATCCTGTTGCCAGTGCTTCCTTCAGCTTAATATCCTGAGAACACAGCTCAGTTCCTGGTGTATAACACATTTGCAAAGGGTTGTTGTTGAATTGAACATGTGCCAATGCTTCATTTATGCCTTGCTTAATCATATTACAAAAGCCATGGAACTTCTGATGAGCCGGAAACAAGCCATTTTCCATGCTATGAGGCAACTCAACTATGCACTACCTCCAATCCCTCCACCATCCAGCAGCAAATGGCCAAGAATATCAAATTGTAATCTACTTAAATGTTCTTTACTTCTGAAAAGGAGTCAATTCAGTAGAAGTTCAAGTTATCTTCAGCTTCCCTAACAGAATTGGAGTCAGTTCAGCTCACATTGGAAGGCTGGAAAAAAATGTGCATATCGCTGCAACCCCAATCACACTGCTCAGCAGCCCGTGCAGAATTCATCTAGGCAAAGAGCAGGAGAGGAAATGCAACCTCAGCAAAGCTGCTGAGGCCTTATCGGAATCTGCATCCCCAAGATTCACAGTGGCAGTTTAGTGCAACCTTCAGGAGGCTGCAGTCTGAGTCCTAAGTCCTCCATGCTTGTACATCCCTGCTCAGCTCGGAGGTTCCACTGGCCCTCTGGGTAAAGTCAGGGATGTGAGCTTGAGGACCCCTCCTCTGCTCCTCTATAACCTTCTGACCCTAAGATCTTCCTTTACTGTCTGGAAAGGTTAATCTTATATCTCAATTTGGACTAACAATTCCCCACTAACTGACTAACCACTATTTATGAGTATAACCCCATGAGGGTATTTCCAGAAGATTTGCATTTGAATTGGTGCACTAAATAAAGTAGATGGCCCTCCCCATGTTGGTGTGCCTCACCTAATCCATTGAGGGCCTGACAGACAAAAAGGTGAAGGGGAAGAGTTGCTCTCTCTCTGTTGAATCTGAGACAGAGAGAGAGCAACTATCTGTCTTTTTCTGCCCTTGACGTGGGTGCTCCTGGTTTAGGCCTTTAGACTCTGACCTAATAACATCATTGGCTTTTTTTTTTTTTTTTTTTTTTTTAGTTGTAGATTCACACAATACCTTTGTTTTATTTTGACATATTTTTATGTGGTGCTGAGGATTGAACCCAGTGCCTTACAGTTAACAGGCAAGTGCTCTACCACTGAGCTGCACACAACCCAGGCCCCAACATCATTGACATTGTTGGTGGTCCAGCTTGTAGACAGCAAATGCCAAGCAGGACTTCTTGGCCTCCCTGACAGTATGCGGCAATTCTTATAATAAACCTCTTGTTTATATATGCCATAGATTCTGTTTCTCTTAGAATTATAACCAACACACTATTAGCAAATAATCAGTAAAACAAAGGACCATTATCTCAAGCTTCCATTCTTCCTTTTGGCCCAACTGAAGCAAGCACATAACACAAGTATCCATATGTGTGCACTCACACATACACACAAAGTCCTTTTACAAGCAAATCTGCAGAGTTCTTTAGCTTAGTTTTAGCACAAGGTGTCTCAGGATGGTCTTTCTTTTTAGACCCCTCCTCCAGGGAGAAGTTGTTTTCCAGAATGATTGACAGGGCCAGGGCCACATGACTTCCAGGGATCTGCTCTGGCCACTCTTGACCCTTCCTCAAGTTGGCAGAGAACTTGAGGAGAACACATTTTGGCAGGAGAACACATTTTGGGGATGGAAGTACTTTATGTCCCTAACCAAACGGACTGTCACAGGGGTTTAGACTCACGTTGACAGCATCGTGCTATAGCTTTGATGTATCTTAAAAGAGAAATGATTCCAGTAAAAGGGATGAAGCCATAAGCACAGAGGAAAGAGCATGGAGTATACAGAACAGTAAATTGCAGTTAAGAGCATCCCTGACCTTAGAGTGGGTGCCTCTACTGTTGGACAGAGGTATTTATGAAGCCCCTGAAGAAGGACCTGAGAAACGCATCCTCAAAGTCATCTGCCTCACTTTTACTCTAATGCTGTGCTCCCCTGACACCCCTTCACTCCAGTGGCTATACTGCCAGAGAACTTCCTCCGCTGGCAGAAATAGCTCTAGTTCCCTGGACAGGGAAGGCTGTGCATGTGCCCTCTGGCAGGCACCACACACTGCCAGGTGCAGTGCTGTATTCAGTCGGGGACTCTGACTTCAGATGTGGCAGACCTGATGGCCTGTTTTTCTGTCCTGGGCACTGGGTTGGTGGCATCATCCTCCATGACCACCTCCTTGGCGGCATTTATGGCTGATGTGTGCATCTGGGTCTGAAACCTCCTAAGTGAAGTCTTACTAATATTTTCTGCCCACTGTAAATTGGCTGGATCCTTGCCCTGGGATTATGAGCCAGCTACAAACATACAGTAGAGAGGAAAGGTCTCCAGGAAGGAAGCATATCTGGACAGTTTCCTCCTTTCCAGGGGTTGTTTGCCCGAGATGTGCACAGGACCCACATTCATCTCTGACATGCTTATTGGCCACTCTTCCAAGGCCTTTCTGAACAGACAGCTTGAAAAATGCCTCCTAGTGCCCTTACACTGACTTCATTCAATTTCCTGCCTTTTCTCAGCTAATCTTCAGCCTGTAATTTCCTAATGACTCTGCCTGTGCCGCTCTGCAGATTGCTAAAAGCCACAGCCAGCCAAGATCCCCTGCATGAGTTCATATCTGAAATTTTGTCAGCATTACTTCCCTAATTATGAAACAACGTCATGGTCTGTGTGGGTGTCCAGCGCGTCTCAGAGATAAGCAGCCTCCTGCCAAGAATGGGGTTTGGTAGGATCCCCAGGAAACAGGCCCAGAGAAAACCCTGGACATCCAATCCCTTAGAGGACAAGGGTCTCCTGCACTTTTGCAAGGCTTGGAGGTGAGGCTTGAGTGTGGACCATCTCTATTCCCATCTAGATCATGACCCACACGGCAGTTTGGAAGGGTCCTCACATTGTACCTCTAGTCATTCAAATATACTTCCCTCTCTGGTTTGTACCTTTTATATCCACTAGCACCTCTTGATCTTTCCTATATAATGTGGCCTGACGTTGGTAAATGCTTGCCAAATACATCCATTTAATGCCATACTATGAAATTGCGTAAGTGACTTAACGTGGCACTCAGTGCATACCTAATATTGCCAAGTTAATGAGGCTATGGACCTTAGGCTGACAGAATCTTCCTAATAATAGAGGTTGGGATATGCTGTTAAAAAGTATTACTATTTTTACTGTTATTTAGGTAAGAAGTCATGTGACCAGATATGTGATTCCAAGATCAAGGAATGGAAAAACTAGCCTGACACTGCTGGTTCTATACTTCCCCCTGCCCCTGCGTGCTGGGAGTCCTGGAAGCCTCTTCCTCTCACTCCCTCTCTGATCAATAGAGGACCACCTAGTATCCCCATCTGCTCTCCACCCCTGTTTCACACCAGCTTAGTCTTCAACAAGGAGCAGTGAAGTGGGCATTCCATTGCACGCATTGAACCCACCAATGTACAAGATCTTAATTTATTTGGCAGTTATCCATAGACTCTTTCTTCCATTGAATACACTGGTTTTCATAAGAACAAAAAAAAAATTCAATCATGTTGTCCAAGTGCTTAAAATTTTTCACGATCAGCACCCTACCAAGTTGTCCAGGATCTAGCTCTACTTTATATTTTCTAACCCCTAACCGAACTCATTTTCCAAAATCATCGGGATTATTACAATGAAATGAAAATTCAGGTCAGTCCCTGAACATGCCAGGCTGTCTCCAAAACTGTCACATGTTTTTACTATAACTTAGGAGGTACAATTGTCCTTGTCCATTCTTAGTTTCCTCAACCACTCCAAGATTCAGAACAGCTCCATTTCCTCTATGAGCATCCCAAGAGAAGCACAAAACCCTTTTTCACATTCATGATCCTTGGAATAATCTGCCTTCTCCCCAAAAATAGACTATTTGGCAGCACAGGAGGGTTGAATGTTGTCTGCAGGATAATAACGCACACACAAAAAAGAAACAACCCAAAATTAGATGTCTCAGAAAAGAATTAGTGTGCATCAAGGACAAAGCATTAAGACAAAAAGCTATAATTGAGTTCCTTCTCCTTGCAATGAGTTTACTAAATTATTAAATACCTAATTTATACAATAGTCAAGTAAACTTTAAAGGATATCCCTGGCTGATACATAAGAGTGTGAAAGCAAGGTAATCATTCTTGTGCATAGATTGGCAATGATCTATTCAAAAATTCGTTCTACTCACACACATGGAAAATCTTAGTAACAGCCTATACTGAAGGCCCCTGTCCTCACAGGTGCAGTCCACCAATAATATCACACAGAGAGACGCATATCTCATGTGTGTGAAATCTTTGTAAAAAATAAGAACTGAAGACCCATGAGTTTACAGATGCACATGCTCAGCACAGATAAAATAATGTGGGAGGCAGCATCTCACAGGTGCAGACTCTCAGTGCATCATACACTGGAGGACCTTGCCCTACAGTCCTGCTCTGCAGATTCTTGTTACCAAGCACACACCAAAGGTGCTTGTCCTCCTAAGTGCAAACTTTGTGCTCCTTATTAGGAGAGACAGGAATTCTGGTTACCGTGCTCTTGTCATTATCCTTGTTGTCAAACTTGTTATTCTACCAAGTCTCTATCACTGGTCTTGTTATTACTTTCTCATAATAATCTACACATTTAAACACACAATTGTGTGTTCTTTAATCACTCCAATTTTTTTTATACCCAATGTTTTTATAGTAAATTCTTTAGCCCCTCTTAGGGCACAGGGAGTTCATTCCTGGGAGCCTAGGGAATATGGCCCTATGTCCCTTCAGTTTTAGTACCTGCTGCAAACTTTGTTGCAAAATTCACCAAAATCATAAAAAGCAGAGTGGAAGTTCTGAGTTCCCCAGAGACAAACTACCTTTGATTTTATAAGCTTGCCCAAGCTAATACAGCCCAGGGATGTGATCCTCTGTTCTTAACCTTTAGAGAGGAAAATTCACAACTACCTCAAAGTCAAAGGCCACCAAAGCAGCTGCGGATTCTTCTTACCTGGGCCTCAGATCTGCTTAGAAGTCAGAGGAATCTCCCTGTGGAGAGAGGAAACTTCCAGAGACAACAGAGCATGCATCTCAGTCTTACGGTAGTCAAAATATTAAGATGTGAACTGGGTACCTATATCATCGTCGTCTTAGGCTCTAAATCATTAGAAATAAGAAGAAAATGTGTATGTATGTAGTTGTACTAGAAAGAAGAATTCCATCACCTAACAGTTATTCAAAGGAGTCATTGAAATGCAGACAAGTTTCAAGATCGGGCCTAAAACAGCCAGTAAGAACAACAGTCTGCAGAGAATAAGGTAGTGAGGACTATCACAGAAGTCCTATCCGATAGCATTTATGTCAAGATTGCATTCCAACGGGAACTGTCCTGGAAAATCCAGACTTACTTCGTTTCATTCAGAATTCCAGAGAAAACAGTTGACTGGGCCCCTCCTGCACCTGTCCCATGTAACAAAGGGAATAAAGGAGTTAGGAAAGCAGGAGGCCTCAGATTGCAGAGAAACACAATAAGGTCATACTCAAATAGAAATTTTAATTTAATTAAAAATTAAAGTACCTAGGTGTCCAAGTTCTACTCCTGATAGCCTGAAAACACAAGGAAACAGGGTTTTTAAAGTGGTTTTTACACCACCAAGTTTTTCCTTTATTATTTACATTTTGAAAATTTCCATACTTTTCAGGAAACCCACTGCATTGTCTGCATAGGGATTAGGGTTATTTATATCCCCAGATTCTTACAGAAGGGTTCTGAGGCCACTCCAAGAAAAGAGTCCCTTGCCCTGTGGGTAGAGTTGAGCTGACTGGTGAGACAGAGGGCAGCTCTGCCCCCTGGTGTCCACATCAGAAATCATCATGCTTAGGGCATGAGACTGAACAGCGGGTGGATACTGGCGAAGTGAGGGGGAGCCTCAGCACCCAAGTCCATAAGGAGGTAGGAGACACCCCTCCCATTATGTCCCTCATTTTGGTGAAGCTGATGCTGCCCCAGATGAGCTCACGGTGGAATCCACGTCCAGTTGATTGCAGAGCTAGACACACCATGGCCCCCACACAAGGTCTGTGTGAATGTGCCTTTTTTTCTTTTGGTATTTTTTTCTTCTCAAGGAACACATGACACTTGTACATATTTGTGACACACATTGTAATATCTTGATGCATATATACAAGGAGCCCTGATTAAATCAGGCTAATCAGCATCTGTCACTATCACTTCCTTGTGTTTGGAGCCTTCAAACTCTTTTCTTCTAGCCCTTCATGAAGCACATAATAGGTTATTGTGAAGTGCAGACCCCCCACTGTGTGTTGAACACTAGAACTTATTCCTCCGGGCTGTGTTCTGGTACCTGTGAGTCAACCTCTCTATTCCCCTCTGTTCCCCCACCCTTCCCAGCCACTAGGAGTCACTGTTCTACCTCTTCTACTTTGTGATTAACTCTTCCACATCTGACAGAGAACACAAGGTATTTGTGGTTCTGTGTCTGGCTTACCTTACTCAATCCAAAGTCCTCCAGTTCCATCCATTTTGCTGCAAATGACAGAACTTTCATCAGGACATGCACACCCTTGGGATCCTGAGTCCATCTGAGCCCTGTCTTTACGGCAAGGTGCAGCCAACCAGAGATAGGAACCTGAGATAAGGGAGAGGACTGAGGGAGAGGACTGAGCAGGGGTTCACTCTCCAAGAAGCGTGCAGGATTCCCTCTGTGATTGCAGAATAAAGGGCCATAGGCTGAAAGAAGGGATAATTTCATAGGGAAATGTGTGAGCTGTGAGGGACAATCTACACTGCCTGGGAGACAACATTAAACTGAAGACTTCTGTGCACAAGGCCTGCACGATTCCCAGGATTGAAGGTCCTGGAGACAAGGCCAGGGGATCTATGACCTCAAGAGATTGTCCCCAAGAGTGGGGTGAAGAGGGAACCCTTAAGGGCCAGGAAATAACTGGAGTACCTGTCAGGTGGGAGGTTGATTGCATGAATAGGCTAAACGCCAGGAATTGCAATCAGACTCATGTTCCCAGGAACATGAGCTCACTGTAGGGAGTAGGAGGTGGAGGGAGCGACAGAGATCAGATGTGATCCTGAGCCCTGCCCTGAGCAGATGTGAGGACAGGATGGCCCACACACAATGCATCCTCCCCAGTAAGGGTCAGCCATGCCAGGCATGGGCACACAACACCAGGCACACACTCTTGGATCACAACACAGGGTACATAATGCTGGTCACATACACCAAGACACAGGTTGAACACATGCTTGTACACTTGCAGGACACACACACATGTAAGCACAATGCTAAAAATGTGGAGAAAAAAAGCACAATGATAAACATGCACTGTCCAGCACAAAACATTGGTCCATGGTGTCAGGCACACAATTCAGGGCACACAGAACTCAGGTACATGCTGTGGAAAGCACAGTGCCAGGCAAACAGCATCACACATGGAACAGCAGCACAATAATAGACATGCTTCCTGGCACATGACACCTTGCACAAAACCTCAGGCAAACAATGCCACTTGTGCACACCAGATGTGCACTTCGGGCATACAAAGCCAGGTAAGCAACACTGGGCACACAATGTTGGACACATACAACGGGCATGAAGGAGCAGGGACACAATGTCAGGGACAATTCCTGCACACAGGTTGGCAGACAATAGAGGACATAGGCCTGGGATTACAAGGCCAGGCAGTAAGCGAATGCCAGGTACACTGTGCTGGGTACACAAATTCAGGCACTATGCTGGGCACATGATGCCAGGTGCACATGCTAGGCATAGGGCAGGAGCACACAGGAACACATGCTGGACACAGATGCTGGCTACACAACACTGGGAAAACAAAGCCAAACACACAGAGCCTGGGATGCAACATGAGTAGATAACATTGAATTCGCAGTACTGAGCACACAAAGCAAGGGGCACATGGTTGGGCAAACAGTGGCAGTCACACATGCTGGGCACTCAGCAGGAGCACATGCTGGACACAGGGGCCAGGAAGATGTCAGCACATAAAGTTGGCTTTCAGCAGTGAAATGGGAGGAGGAGAATCCTTCACCATGCTTTTGTCTCTCGTTCCCAATGGCCAGCCATGCTGCAGATGGTGGGAGAGGGTCCATGAAGACATAGCAGAGCTATGGCCAAGCTACTGTGGCTTAGAGGTCACTGGTTACTGCTTCATTCTTGGTGTGGATGTAAGAGGGTTTATTGCATCAGGTCCCTGTTGATGGACTTTTGAGTCATTCTGAGTCTTTTTACTATCGAACATCTGAAGTACAGCCCAAATGTACTTCACGTCATTTTTTTTCAACCAAAAACTCCTTTATTCCTATAAGAAATACTTTGGAATACAGAATGTAAAATGTATAGAACATGAAAGAAACAAAACCAGTAATATTGAAATATATTGCCCTTTCCCTTTCCTATTTCCCACACAGGCCATAAGTATCTTTTGCATGGTTTCCTGGATTACTGAGTTAGAGGGCAAAGGCAGATGGAATTTCCCTAGACATTGCCAGTTATCTCCCTGGAGCTATTCCATTTTGCATTTTTTCCAGCAAGGTCTGGGAAGAATCAGAGATAGACCATATAATTTAATTGACATTAGGCACACATACTTATCTCTTAAAGTTGAGAAAGTAGGAAACAAACTGTCCTAGGAAGGTTTTTCTTCAGTTACCTTCAAACTCCCTCTCTCCCATCTCTTTCCTCTGCTGGGCTGACTTGCAGTTTAAACTTTTGGCCATTAGGTGACGCTAGAGAGTAAGGTATCTCTGACTGACCATCTTCCCCAGTTGAAATTCCTTCTCTTGTTTAATATCCAGAAATTTAGCCCAAAGGAAAATCACAGTTCCAGAATCTGACAAGTGTGGTAATGCCTTAAGCATCTCTGAATGATTTGTGTAGAATTATTTGCTTTCTCTGACAGAAAAATCAGCAACGTACAAACTTGTATGTAGGTCATGATGATGATTTGTTCTTCAGGCCAAGGTGACCTTGCTCCCTAGTAGGGAACCTCCTAAGAGTGAACTAGTGGTTCGTAGTTGTTTACTTCTGCATGAACCAATGAGTGAGACTGTTGAATACATCCCTCCTTCAGTAACTCTCCAACAGCTGCCTAATGAGCAGCCATATTAGCCACAGCTCTCCCCTGTGAGCTTTAGGTACAGGGCTCCTCTAGCTTGCTGTGCTCTGGGTCACCCTGGGTCCTTCCCTACCCATGCTCATGAGCTCTAGCAGTTCCATCAGAGCCTCCCATGGGCTTTGGAATCCTTCTTAGGTAACTTTGGTGGCACATCTGGGGAGCAAGAATACTAGTAGACTCCTGGCAAGCAAGAGGCAAGACATGTCTCCATGGCAAGACATAGAATTCCAAAAGACATTTCAGGAACGCTGCTGATTAACCCACCCTAAGTGCTTCCCTCTCTGCAGGCCCAGGTCACACACTACTTGTAGGAGTAGTTTCAGTCTGCATGTCCTTCTCAAACCTCCCAGAGTGGAAGAGGAGGTACCCAGCCTCTCCTCTTCTCCCAAACCAGAAGGATTAACAAGCCCACCCTCTCTGTCCCAGCCAATAGCCCCTTGTTTTAGTCAGCTTTCTCACTGCTGTCACTAAAGGATCTGACCAAAACAACTGTAGATGAGGAAATGTTTATTTAAGGGCTTGTGGTTTCAGAGTTCTCAATCCATAGACAGCTGCCTCCATTTCTCAGGGCTCAAGGTGAGGCAGAACATCATGGTGGAAGAGTATAGAGGAAGGAAGCAGCTCACATGATGACCAGAAAGCAGAGAGAGAGAGAGGTCTCCACTTGCCAGATACAAATATATAACCCCAAGCCATGCCGCAATTCCCACCTCCTCCAGCCACACCTACCACTTCAGTTGCCACTCAGTTAATCCTTATCAAGGGATTAATTCACTGATTGGATTAAGACTCTTACAACCCAATCATTTCTCCTCTGAACTTTCTTGCATTGTCTCACATGTGAGCGTTTGGGGGACACCTCACATCCAAACCATAACACCCCTCCATCCAGTTCAACCGTTCTAGAGTTGTTCTAGAATTGCTCAGCATGAAGAACGATAGCCTTAAAAACTTTGCTGGGGGTGTTGCAGATGTCAGACTCCAAGGAACTGTCTGGTAAGTTCTGGTCTGGCCTTTGCCGCCTACCCCTCTAAAGTCTGCATAGTAATTATCCTCAGCCTCAGGAGATGTATTCAAGATTCCCAGTGGATGCCTGAAACTACTAATAGTACCAAACCCTATATATACTGTGTTTTTTTCCTGTACATACATATATGATAAAATTTAAGGTATAGTAAGATATTAATGACCACATTTAAATAGAATAGTAATAACAATACACCATAAGAAGCGTTTTGAATGTGATCTTTCTGTCTTGAAAGAGACAACACATTCGCACTCTCAGACCATGGTTGATCACAGAAACCAAACCCACAGATAAGTAGGACTACTAGCTTATTCACTCTGTAGGTGGCAGAAGCTCTGAGCCAGAAAACTAGGCAGCCAGACCTCAGTCTGTGAACTGCAGCTGCCCCCTATGTGAAATGACAAGGCAATTTCCTAAAATAAAGGAGGTCCTGGCCTGGTGCAGATGCTGAGCAAAGGTACCTAGCTTTCCACTCTGCCACACCGTCTAAAGGATCCCAGGCTAACGATGCCCCAGATCACAGCTGAGGTAGGGAGCGTTTGGCTTACTAATTCAATCTTTTCATGACAGCTTAAGCGACCCACTCTGCTTCACTGGTGAACTTAGAAAGTGATAGGTAAATACCATGCCACACTCCCTCCTCACACTACCTGGGGACGTCTGGGTGGCTGACACTACACACAAGTCCACTTTCTGGTTCTGACCAAGTAACAGTGCTACATTTAACCTCCATCTGGAAAGGTGATGAAACACTAATGTTTTCAGACTTTGAGACACAGGTGGCTCAGTAGTGTGATCCTTGAGAACAAGCAAAAAGGGTGACAATCTAAGATGGCCTTCTGTGCCATAGGGGGTCCTACGCAGGGAATGGGGTGGGTGGCCCAAGTTGTGAAGAAAATGTTAACATCTGTGTCATCTTTGTATTGGTGTTGCCATAGTTAGAATTTTTGTGTGTCCTTCCAAAATTTATGTTGAAACTTAATTTGCAATGCAGCAGTTGTAAGTTAGGGCCTCTCATGAGGGATTGGATCAGTGCTTTAGCAAAGGGCTGAAGGGAACTAACCAGGCCTTTCCCTTCATTCCCTTCCGCCATCTACCATGTAAAGATGCAGTGTTTGCCCTTCTGCCATGTTCCGGTGCAGCCAGAAGGGTACAGCAAGAAAGCCCTCATCAGATACCAAATGCCAGGGTCTTGATCTTGGACTGCTCCATTCCAGAAGCGTGAGGAAATACATTTCTGTTGTTTACAGATTACCCAGTCTCAGGTGTTTTGTCATAGCAGCACAGATTAAAACAGACTAATACTATGGACTGTTTTTAATTCATTTGAGTTGCAGTTTTCTTAGCTCTTGGTATGATGAGTGATTTTTAATTGAAACCTGAACAATTGAGGTATTTATGTTACCAGGTGGAATATTATTTAAGTCTTAACTTCCTCTGGCCCCCCTTCCACCGATGGAAAGGGCTCCAGCTCAGTACTGTTAGGTGAGAGAGAAGTTGAGATGCCCACTTGGTCTCTGTTTGGACTCTGTAGATACACAGTGAAGATGGGCTCTGGAGGGGTGGGATCTCCAGTTCTCTGCTATGTCTCCACCAATACCACTGTAGTAAAAGGAGAGAGGGCTCTGTAGTTCTCATTGTTGAGGTCCTTCACCTCTTTTGTTAGATTGGTTCCCAAGTTTTGTTTTTGTTTTTGTTTTTTTTTGAAGCTATTGTGAATGGAGTGGTTTTCCTAATTTCACTTTCAGAGGATTCATCACTTATGAAAAGAAACTCGTAAGATTTATGAGTGTTGATTTTATATCCTGCTACTTTGCTGAATTGATTTATTAGTTCTAGAAGTTTTCTGATAGAATTTTTTGGATTCCTTAAATATAGAATCATGTCATCAGCAAATAGTGATAGTTTGAGCTCTTCTTTTCCTATTCATATCCCTTTAATTTCTTCGGTCTGTCTAATTGCTTTGGCTAAAGGTTCAAGGATGATGTTGAACAGAAGTGGTGAAAGAGGGCATCCCTGCCTTGTTCCAGTTTTTAGAGGGAATGTTTTCATTTTTTTCCATTTAGAATGATGCTGGCTATGGGCTTAGTAGTATAGATAGTCTTTACAATGTTGAGGTATTTTCCTACTATCCCTGTTTTTTCTAGTGTTTTGAGCATGAAT
This sequence comes from Glaucomys volans, assembly GCA_020662805.1. Taxonomy (NCBI): domain Eukaryota; kingdom Metazoa; phylum Chordata; class Mammalia; order Rodentia; family Sciuridae; genus Glaucomys; species Glaucomys volans. The sequence continues at coordinate 279,452 of JAJEJO010001146.1, read as the reverse complement.
GGGGTGCTATATTTTATCAAATGCTTTTTCTGCATTTGAAATAATTATATGATTCTTAACTTTAATTCTGCTGATGTGATGAATTAAATGTATTGATTTCCAGATGTTGAACCAAACTTGCATCCCTAGGATGAAACCCACTTGATTGTGAGGCACTATCTTTTTAATATGTTTTTGTATGCAATTTGCCAGAATTTCATTAAGAATTTTTGCTTCTATGTTCATCAGGGATATTGGTCTGAAGTTTTCTTTCCATGATGTGTCTTTGTCTAGTTTTAGTATCAGGGTGATACTAGCTTCATAGAATGAGTTTTGAAGGGTTTCTTCCTTCTCTATTTCATGAAATACTTTGAGGAGTATTGGAATTAATTCTTTTTGAAGGTCTTGTAGAACTTGGCTGAGAATCCATCTGGTCCTGGGCTTTTCTTGATTGGTAGACTTTTGAAGGAAGAAAGAAATTAAAGAAAACTTTAGAAATTGGAAAGATCTCCCATGTTCCTGGATAGGCAGAATTAATATTGTCAAATTGGTCATACTACCAAAAGCGCTATACAGATTCAATGCAATTCCAATTAAAATCCCAATGACATACCTCATAGAAATAGAGAGATTCATTGAATTTAATGAATCATGAAATTCATTTGGAAAAATAAGAGACCCAGAATAGCCAAAGCAATCCTTAGTAGGAAGAGTAAAGCAGGAGGTATCACAATACCAGACCTCCAACTATACTACAGAGCAATAGTAACAAAAAAAAACAGCCTGGTATTGGCACCAAAATAGACAGGTAGATCAATGGTACAGAATAGAGGACACAGAGACAAATCCACATAAATACAGGTATCTCATACTTGACAAAGGAGCCAAAAACATACAATGGAGAAAAGACAGCCTCTTCAACAAATGGTGCTGGGAAAACTGGAAATCCATATGCAGCAAAATGAAATTACACCCCTATCACTCACTCTGCACAAAGCAACTCAAAATGGATTAAGGACCTTGGAATTAAGCCAGATACTCTGCACTTAACAGAAGAAAAAGTAGGCCCAAATCGTCATCATGTTGGCTTAGGACCAGATTTCCTTAACAAGACTTCCAAACCACAAGAAATGAAAGCAGGAATCAATGATTGGGATAGAGTCAAACTAAAAAGTTTTTTTCTCAGCAAAGGAAACAATCAGCAATGTGAAGAGAGAGCCTACAGAGTGGGAGAAAATCTTTACCACACACACTTCAGATAGAGCACTAATCTCCAGAATCTACAAAGTACTCAAAAATATTTACACCAAAAATGCAAATAACCCAGTCAATAAATGAGCTAAGGAACTAAACAGACTTCACAGAAGATCTACATTCAACAGATGTATAAAAAAAAAAATGTTCAACCTCTCTAGTAAAAAGAGAAATGCAAATCAAAACTATCCTAAGATTTCATCTCATCCCAATTAGAATGTCTATTATCAAGAATACAAGCAATAATAGGTGTGGGCGAGAATGTGGAGAAAAAGGCACACTTGTACATTGCTGGTGGAGTTGCAAATTGGTGCGGCCACTGTGGATAGCAGTATGGAGATTCCTCAGAAAACTTTGAATGGAACCACCATTTGATCCAGCTATCCCACTCCTCGTCCTATACCCAAAGGACTTAAAATCAGCATACTGCAGTGACACAGCCACATCAATATTTATGGCAGCTCAATTCACAATAGCTGGATTATGGAACCAATCTAGATGCCCTTTAATAGATGAATGGATAAAGAAACAGTGGTATATATACACGATGGAATATTATTCAGCCATAAAGAAGAGTAAAATTATGGCATTTGCAGATAAATGGATGGAGTTGGGGAAGATCATGCTAAGTGAGATAAGCCAATCCCAGAAAACCAAAGGCAGAATGATTTCTCTGACAAGTGGATGATGATACTTAACAGGTGGGAGGGGGTAAGGCAATAATGGAGGAAGGCTGAATTGTATAGAGGAAAATGAGGGGTGGGGAGGAGAGATAATAGAATGCGACAAACATCATTACTTTATGTACATGTATCATTATACAAACGGTGTGACTCTACTCTGTGTACAACCAGAGAAATGAAAGTTGTACCCCATTTGTGTACTATTAATCAAAACATAAAAAAATTAAATTAAAATTTTAAAAAAGGGAAAGGGAAGGGCCAGGTGCCCATTATAGGTCTCCACACAGGCTCCACTGCTACCAGCCCATGAAACCTCATTAGCACTGGTCATGGATGACAGTTCTGACCTTCCACTTGGCTTTCTCTGGCAATACCCCACCCGACACGCCATCAGTTGGGGAAGCAATTGTGTCTTGTTCAAATTGGCAAGGGTGAAGCCAAAACTCACAGTTGGCATTTGCTATTCACAGGTAGGGTTGCGGGGATTTCTGTAGTTTTGCTGAAGTTGGGTGCTTATTGTCTAAAGTATTCTGTCTTGCATGGCTGTCCCTTTCCTGGTTGTCTGGCCTCAGATCTTTTTATCTGTGATTCCCGTTGATGTTCTCAGGGTATTGGTTTCTCTAGCTCTCGGTGTGGCATATACAAGGTAAACTGAAAACCCGAGGAACTCCCACCATGTCCCTCTCAGGGAACCAAGATCCCTAACTTGTCTTCCTTTTCCCTCAGTTTTCAGAGTTGTCTTGCTTGCTTTGGATATGATAGGGTTTTTTTAGCGGCCTTGCATGGGAAGGAAAGTACCTCTACTCTATGTTTCTAAAAGTAGAAGTTTCCATCTCACAAATTTTTATGTGTTGTATTTTTATTCAAATGTTTTTTTAAAATTTTCTCTTGATATTTTCTCTTGGAGCCCCAGATTATTTATAAGTATGTTATGAAGTTCTCAAGTGTTTGCAGATTTTCCCATTGCCTTTCTGCTAGTTATTTCTAGAATAAACTTTGTCTGATTTCAATCATTGTACATCTGTCAAAGCTCATCTCATGGCTCAGGTTACAGAGCCAGCAGATGTTCCATGGGGGCTTGAAAAGAAAACGTACTCTGCTGTTGTTAGGTGGAGTGACCTCTAAGTGTGGATTAGATCTTTGTAGACAGTACTGTTCTACCAACCGGTAAGAAAGGAGGGTTGAAGTCTCCAATTATAATTGTGTTTATTTCTCCTTCAAGTTCTATCAGGTTTTTCTTCTCGTATTTTGTAGCCCATTGTTTGGTGCACACAGTTAAGATCACTACGTCTTCTTGTAGATTGACCCTTGTATCATCATGAAGTGTCCTGGTCTATCCATGTCAATTTTCTTTACTTTTAATGCTGTTCATTATGATTATGTGTCCATTTCAGTTTTCTCTGGATCAATGCTTTTGCACAGAATGTGTTCTCATCCTTTTATTTCAACCTAGCTTTACTGTCATATTTGAAGTGAGTTTCTTGTAGCTGGCAAATAGTTGGGTAATTTTTTGCTACTCCGTAAATCTCTGCCTTTTCACTGGTATAGTAAGACAACTTATATTCATTGTAATTACTGATATATTAAGGTTTACATCTGCCTACTAATTTTTCTTTTTTCCCCTTTTATCATTTCTGTTTTATTTTTCTGATTTCCTAAGGGTAACTGGAACATTTTTTACAATTCCATTTTGATTTACCTATAGGTTTTGCATATATTTCTCTGTTGAGATTCTTTGGTGGTTGCCATAGATATCACATTCCAGTATAGAGTTTGACATAGCAAAGGAGATAAGCTGCTATGTGTGTGTTTCTCAGTCATTACCAATGAATAATTATTTCACTTGTGATTCTATAATCTCGATTAGAGGAATTATCACGAAGAGATGACCTTTTTCCCCACTTGCTGATGAAAATGCTGGGATGGTGAAACTTGAGTTTTTATGGTATCAGTGTGTTGAGGGAAACACCACCTTGTAAGCCTGGTGAGCAGAGAGCCTTCCTGGGCGACTGCCCTGACTTGCTGGGTCCTTTCCCATGTGAACATGGAGTCCTAATCCATGATGTCCTTCAGTGGAAATGTAAGCACCAGTAAAGTCTGCACTTACATACCCATGTTTAAAATACCAGAATAATAAGAATCAAATGAGTTCAGCAGTAACTGACACCATTAGTTCATACGGAGCTTGACACACTAGCATGAGTGAGCTCTATGCCACAGCAAGCCCCAGATCAGTTCTGATGTGTCACGTCTGAGAGCAGAGACACATTTTGCTGGATTTAGAGCCAGTCTGGTGCTTTGAAATCGCCTTCAAAAATGAGGAGAAAGAGAAAAAATTTGACAAAACACTGTTTTTTCAGTGGACAGTAGAGAGGAACCAACGCGGTGTTTCTTCCTTCAAATATATCCTAAACAATAAAGGACCAATATTTTACAATCTCAGAAAGCATTTTCAAGGGATTGTTGCCTTTGCTGCTTGTACTAGTTTTTCTAAACAACACAAGAGATAATGTAGCAAGGTGGCAATTGGAAGGATTCTTAAAAAAGAGATTAAGTCTTAAAGAATGCCATGACTCATTCTGTTGATTTTGTTAAAAATCTCCTTCATTTGTGAGAAAAGTCTACATCTGTCACTAGTAGAAAACGTCAAAAAAAATTTTAAAAGAAAAGTATTGACAGAGTATCATGGCAAGCCTGAAAGCTTAGAAACACTCCAAATATTTTGTTTTTTCCATAAATCATGTACCACAAAACATAAATTATGAAACATTTGAAGAAAAACCAGCAGCCTGAGATAAAACTATCAAACGCAGTTAAAAGATACTGCAGAAATATTAAATCCCAGAGATTGACAAGTGGACAAAAAATTTTGTTATGGGATTATTAGAAATTTGGGGGAGAGGTTCCCCGAAAACAACTGAAATGTTTATATGTAGTATCATGGGTAGTAATGAGTGACTTATAATATTCTAATTTTATACCCTCTGGTTTCTTACTAATATATAACAAACCTCCCCAAGCTTAGAGGATTAAAATGGTAATCAGAACTTCTTTTGCTCATGAATGTCAAATGTGGGTGGGGTTTACAGGACAGTACAACTCCGCTGTGTGCAACACCACCTGAGACCTCTCCCTGCAGCTGAGGGGTCACTGAGAAGAGAGCCCGCTCATATGACCAGTAAGTTGGTGCTGACTTGTGATTAGATGTTTAGCCAGGGCTATGCCTGGGAGCTTTGGATCTTCTGTGCATGATCCACGTTTCTCCACGTGAGCTTATCCATGGAGCCCTTTGGCCTTCCTTACAGCATGGCACCTGGTTCCCAGAGACCAAGGGAGAAACTCTGAGCAGCTTGACTTTTGCCTCATTCAACTGGCGAGACAATTTATCAAGTACAGCCAACATTTAATGAGAGGGACATTAGACTTCTCAACAGAAGGATTAGCAAATAATTTGTGATATTCTTTAATCTGCTCCATTATGCACAATTATGAAACTATTAAAAATATTAATTCCATATGTATTGATTATACTCATGGTTAAGTGAAAAAGAAAGCTGAAATGTAATGTACTTGCTTTCATGTCATTCGTATAAGAAATAGGAGGTTGTGTTAGCTCTCTGCTATTGTGACAAAATGCCTGAGAAAATCACCTTAAAAGGAAGAAAGTTTTGTTTTGGCTCAGGGTTTTGGAGGTTTCAGGCTATGGTCACTTTACCATGTCACTTTGAGCCTATACAAGGCGGAATATCATTGTGTAGCATGTAGCAGAGTAAAAATGCTCACTTCACGGTGGCCAGAAGCAAAAAGAGTGGAAGTGGTTGAGGTCCCAATAACCTGTCAAGTGCATAACCCTGATGACATAATTTCCTTCCACTAGACCCCACCAGCTCCCAACAGCACCACAGGCTGGCAACCAAGCCTTCAACACATGGCTTAGATTCCAAGCCATCCAAAGAAGGCTCTCTGTGTCTGTTTATTTATGTTTGTTTAAGAAAAGTATAGGGATTACACAGAGAAATGGAAAGGGAAGGGAAGGGAAGGGAAGGGAAGGGAAGGGAAGGAAAGGAAAGGAAAGGAAAGGAAAGGAAAGGAACGGAAAGGAAAGGAAAGGAAAGGAAATGGAATTATTAGTTTCTTCTTTATATACTTCTGTACTTTGATTTGTTACCATTAGCTTATGTTATTTTTGCACACTTAAAGAACTCAATGTAGTTATTTTTTTAAAAAAACTAAAATAATTGGAAAAATAACCACATCAAGCAGAACTAGAAATATTATCTTTAAACATTTCATTAAACTAGCAACTACAATTATAAACATCTTTTTATTTAGGATAACAATAATGCTTATTCAAGGGTAAACATGCACCCGTAAAACTTTGAGGTCTCTAAACCATTTTAAGTTCAGAGTCACTATTCCTTATAATTCTGAAAATAGTTTGGCTTTCCTAGGTAATGAAGTATGGTGGGGGTGAAAGTAAGGAAGACTTACTGAAAACGCAATATGTATTTCAAACAATTTTTATACTTTCAAAAATGAGAATACAGCACATTTTAAAAATATTTTATTCGCATCATAATGAATACAGACAGGTGCAAAAATTCTTTTATACCTCAAAGAATTTTTGCCAACTAAACATATTCTTGTAATTAAATCCCAATTGTAGAAATAAAGCATCACCAATTTGCCCAAAGCCCTCCTACTACTGTCTCCCTGCACCAAATCCACCCTACAAAGGAATCCATTGCCATTACATCCATCAACATAGACTACTTTTATCAGTTATGAACGTTATATGAATGAAATCTATAGTATATACTCTTTTGTGTTTGGCTTCTTGCAGTAAACACTACATGTGGGAGACTAGTACATGTGGCAGTATATAGAAGTTGTTCATTAATTTTCATGTATTTCAAGTATTTTAGTGTATGACTGATGGAATGTATTATTCTTTTTTT